>JALPQI010009461.1:0-46329 GCA_025490895.1 Thaumatotibia leucotreta
CGACGTCTTACTAGTTATATCGCATACTTTTTGAGTCCGTAAACGCAATAATAGTCGTACAAATTCAACATGAACAACAAATTCAAGTCAACATGACAGAAAGTCGCTCTTTACGTAATTAACATTAAAAAAGTGTAAAAAATTATCAATTAATCGAGTATCAAACACGGACCTATTTAAAAATGGAATTTATATTTGCAATATACTGTGTAAGGTCATGTGGGGGTAAATGTAACTATGAGGTAAATTTAACTAGGTAATTGAAATTAATCTTTATCGAAAAGGTTTTGTAAAGAGATCCTATTTATTACAGAGTTGCTTTCGATAAATAAAACAATGTTCTATATTCCAAAAGTTACATCAAGATATATAAATCAAGAGAAATTTCAATTACTTAGTTTGTAGTCGCATTTAGCGCTTGTGGTCTAGCGGTAAAACGCACGGCTGCTACGCAGCGGCAGCGGTCGTGGGTTCGATCCCCGGCTCGTACCAATGCGTTTTTCAAAAACTTATGTACGAAATATCATTTGATATTCACAAGTGCTTTACGGTGAAGGAAAACATGAGGAAGCCGGCATACACCGGCGAAGAAATTCGAGGGTGTATGTGACGTCCCCAACAAGTACTGGGCCAGCGTTGGGACCACGCAAAATAAGCACGTTTGATGTCGAGTTGAGGAAAAAATGGCCAGAATACTATACAATAGTCGCATTTATCTCATAGTTGTATTCGGCTCCTAAACATCGAATAATCCAAATGAGCAGTCCACTAAAAGTGGACTGTCAGTGTATTCGTTTAAGGCAAATAAAAAAAATATCTTTAGTTTTACAGAAAAATTGTTATTAGAGGTCTGTGCTATGGATAGGTAATAAAACAAAATTAACGAATTTATGAACAATGTCCTGGTTACGCCAATCTTCCTTATTTTGTTTTTGTGTATCTTTTGTGAGATAATTACTGTTACGGGTCAATAGCTTCAAAGTTTTACTATATTTAAGTTAAAAGTATAAACTTAGATCAAATATTTGTTATGTGTAGCTTGTAGTTGCGCTCTCACTTGACCAGCGCCAGGGTCCTCAGGGGTCTCTCGGCATGAATCTGAGTGTGGACCTTTTCAGTTACGCTTTATAAATGTGTACCACTGTCATTGTAATGGGATTGTGCACGAAGGTTAAGTGAGAAACGTTATTTTATGATATCCTCTAAACCGTAAACAATTAAATGGCATTGAAATTTCATGCGTCATTTCAAAACCGGCCTGATACAGATTCCGCTACAATCAATTTTAAAAACCGCATGATTCAAATTAGCTCAAAAATAAAAAAATTGAAATTAAGTTTAAATTAAGCGTGAATAAAGTTTTATTCTTTTCTATACTAACCGTCTGATCTGCGAGTGCTGCAAATTGTTGTTGTCGTACTCCTGAGGGCTCTCGGGGCCAGCCTTGGCCCGCGGCTTCTTCGGCTTGCCCTTCGCCGAGCTGATCACCGTGGGCTGGCTTATAAGCTGCGGGTGAGGGTTCGGAGATTCTGTCGGGAGAAGACATTCGTTATCGCTAAGCGGAAACACATGTACAATAAAATGCACAGGAAAACATTGCGCAGGAATGGTCAAATAGAAATTAAGCTACCAAAACTGTAATTAAAAGTGCGATAACGTCTTTTTACCAAGTTATACATCATTGTGATATATATTGATATAATATAACTATGAAAAAACTGGTAGCGCTATAGCATATATACGAAAGATATTTTAAATTACGTACGTATATTTCATAAAAATAATAACGTTAAAATCAACTTCATATTCTTGGCTAATTAAGGTTATTATTATTATAAAAAGTAACAATGAAAAATCTAGTTACAGTATTGTATGAATCAACCTCCTCAAACAAGCTCTCTATGAATCGTGTTTTTGGGTACTGAATAATAATATATCTTTCAATTTTTTTTGCAATATAAAATTTTTACTATCCTAACAATTGCAAGGTATATACGTTATTTAATTACAGACGATTTGAAGTGCAGCAGCAGTGCTCGTCTAACCCCGCCTCACTATGTCGTCGTGCATTCTCACTTGGGCCACTTCTCTCGACAACCGTTCTATGTGAAACTAGAAGCTGTTTTGAGATACTGACGCATCACGTGGTGGTGCTGCGGCAGCGGTCGCGGGCAGTGCTCGTCAAACAGCCGCACTATGTCGTCGTGGGTTCTCACTTGGGCTTTCTATCGACAACCGTTCTATGTGATGCTGTAGAAGCTAAATGTTGAGATACTCACGCATCACGTGGTGGTGCTGCGGCAGCGGTCGTCGTGCATTCTCTCTTGGGTCATGTCTCGACAAGCGGTCCATGTGACACTAAAAGCTTGAGATACTCACGCATCACGTGGTGGTGCTGCGGCAGCGGTCGTCGTGCATTCTCTCTTGGGACATGTCTCGACAAGCGGTCCATGTGACACTAGAAGCTTGAGATACTCACGCATCACGTGGTGGTGCTGCGGCTGCGGTCGCGGGCAGTGCTCGTCTAACAGCCGCACTATGTCGTCGTGCATTCTCTCCTGGGCCACATCTCGCGGCAGACGGTCCATGTGGTCAGTTATCTCGCGGTTGGACATCGCGTCTAGGAGCGCGCGACAGGCCCCGTACGAGCCTTCGCGGGCGCCAAGGAATAGCGGAGTCTCGTCCTGCGAAAATAAGTCAACATTTTATTTTCGTTTAAATTAGCGCTAAGAAGATAATCATCGAGACATTTTAAGAGTCTAGTATTAAGCTATACTCGAAACCTCAGAAACATAATAAGACATTTCCGAAGAATATTTGAAGGGTCCACGGAAAAAACATGTCGAGTCATTTTAAATTTCAGAATGAAAACCAACCTTAGGTACTTTTAACGGAACAAGGTCCAAATATGCCCTGATTTTCGCATGGACATGTTCTTTCCGTGAACCCTTTTAGATGCGATTTAATCCCATTTTGTTAAAAAACGTAATGCTAAAAAAAACGAGTGAGTGTCCCTGTTCGTGCCATGCATGAGCAGCATATAGACCGATTCCCCTTTGTTTGGCCTCTGTTGTCCGCAATATGTCCGCGTCCTTTACTAGGTCCTAGTAAAGTATAGACATACCTTGTCATCCTGAGCGTCCCTGTTCGCGCCATGCATGAGGAGGACATTGACCGCGTCCCTTTGTTTCGCCTCTGTTGTCCGCAATATGTCCGCGTCCTTTACTAGGTCCTAATAAAGTGTAGACATACCTTGTCATCCTGAGCGTCCCGGTTCGCGCCATGCATGAGCAAGACATTGACCGCGTCCCCTTTGTTTCGCCTCTGTTGTCCGCTATATGTCCGCGTCTTTTACTAGGTCCTAGTAAAGTATAGACATACCTTGTCATCCTGAGCGTCCCGGTTCGCGCCATGCATGAGGAGAACATTGACAGCGTCCACGTTATTGACCGCGGCGGCCCAGTGGAGAGCAGTTTTGCCGCTGTTGTCCGCCGCGTTAATATCCGCATCCGCGTTTATCAGGTCCTCGACCATACCTTCGATGGCCAGCCTGGGAAAAAACATGTATAATCAGGACCAGCTGGAAACAAGGATGGCCGTGTGACGGCAGTAAGAATACATTTGTCACCACCCCAACTCCTGCGGGTGTCGTAAGAGTCGACTAAGGGATTGAAGTGTCAATGACTATTGATAAAAGATTGATGATGGGCAGCAGCGTCGTCATAGTGGACACATTACTGCGATCGCCAATCGGCGTGCCCAGCGTGGTGATTATGGGCATTTACCTCTCAATGCGTCTTTACGCATAGTTAATAGGAGAGGCCTACGTCCTGCAGTGGACTATCATAGGCGATGATATGTATGATGGCAACAAGGAAGTTTAAGCCTCTTTCATCATGACGGATGGTTGATTTCTACTTTATTTAATAGACACACAAAACAGGTAGAAGTTAAACAATATACATTTAGTTTTGTTTGGGAATATAATTCCATATATGCATGCACAGTAGGATAGTAATCATAAAAACTAAAATTGTAGCAAATAATTGTCTATTACTATACTTACCAAACGTATTTACCTAAGCTAATTATACCGGTTTCTTCTCTATACAAAATAACAGTTCTAATATCGTTCTTTTTCGTTCTTCGATGAATAAATTATTTGTTAATTGAGTAATTCAAAAATACGATGTGGTTAATTACATTAAATGTTGAGTACTAATAAAGAGTGTAAAACATTTTAAAATATTGAGCTTTTTCGAGGTTTTTCAGAAACCATTGTTATCAATATAATTATTTTTATGGGGTTTTGAGAGAGTTCTAATTTATTATTAATATTTTAGTAGTCATATACAGTGTGTAAATCTAATACGGGCGATCAATTAAACCAGGCATGGGATTCATTAGTGTAATCATGGATTATTGATTGATTGGTCCATCAAACTTTTGATTGGCAATATTCTATAAACATTTGTCAAAGATGTTGAGCTGAAATATGCGCGGTGTCAAGAAAAGCGCTATGTCCTGCCCATCTTGGCACAATTGAACAATTGATTTTGGGGGCATTTTTGAGCTGGTGTTAGACATCCATGTTATATACGGTCGCAGCTTCGCCCGTATTAGACTTACACCCTGTATGACTGGAACGGTCTATTCTAAAGAACAACCTGAACAACAGTCTGATAACTTACCTAGCAGCCAATATCAACGGGGTAGTCCCATCATGCATCCTGGCGTTCAGATTGGTGGCCCTATTCCGCAGCAGTATCTGGAAGACTCCCATGGCGTCAGCGGCGACTGCGGCGTGGAGTGGCGTGCGGCCGGTGTTGTCTTGCGAGTTGGCGTCAGCCCCGGCGTCTAGGAGACGCTTCGCGGCGTCGGAGCGGGCGTATCTGTGGGACATGGCGTGTTAGAGTCATACTGGGTTAGTGGTACTTTATTACTAATAGTACATTACTATAGAGGACGGGAAACGAAGGGTTACAGGCCAACAGGCCAGATAGGGATACGCGGCCTGTAACCCTGTTTCTCGCCGAGATTTGTATAGTGCTTTTCTCAAACTTGCCATGAAATAAAACGAACTGATTTCGCCGAACCATACTATTTCATTTGTAAATATACCAATAATACAGTATCGTAAAACATTCGCGCCTAACTTTTTTTTAAATCTGTTTGAGGTATTCTTTTACCTGGTGGTATAGACATTAGTTCTAAGGTTATTTTTTTTCTGTGGCTGAATGTCAAGTTTGAGAAAATAGCCTTTACCGTTCATCAGCACAAAAAAAAACACTTCATATCCTTCACCCTGTACGAAAGCTTACTTCCGCTAGATGGAGTGCCCAGGTTACTGCATCCAATCATTAAAAGCTGCACGAAACCTGCTCGACGACAGAAGAAGGAAAACCTGGTCATACAACGAAGGCTCCCTACAGCAGTAGGTACTCACCTGTCTGCTCGTCCTTGGCATCTGAATCGGTGTCTCTATGAGTTCCATTGGGAAAACAGAGATAAACACTCACCTAGCAGCGAGATGCAAGCTAGTCTCTCCAGTCTTGTCCATGGCGGCATTCAGTTGGGCCCCCTGCGCCACCAGTTCCGATATGATATGGGTCTACGTGACCCCTTGGCATCTGAATCGGTGTCTCTATAGACAGTTCCATTAGGAAAACAGATACACTTACCTAGCAGCGAGATGCAAGCTCGTCTCTCCAGTCTTGTCCATGGCGGCATTAAGTTGCGCCCCGTGCGCCACCAGTTCCGATATGATATGGGCTGTCTGTTCGTCTTCAGCATCAGAGCCGGTATCGAGGCCTCCTCCACGGACAGCGGCCACCATTAGTGGGGTCATGCCGAGAGGGCCTCGCGCGTCCAAGTCTACGTGACCCCTTGGCATCTGAATCGGTGTCTCGATAGACAGTTCCATTGGGAAAACAGATACACTTACCTAGCAGCGAGATGCAAGCTCGTCTCTCCAGTCTTGTCCATGGCGGCATTAAGTTGCGCCCCCTGTGCCACCAGTTCCGATATAATATGGGCTGTCTGTTCGTCTTCAGCGTCAGAGCCAGTATCGAGGCCTCCTCCACGGACAGCGGCCACCATTAGTGGGGTCATGCCGAGAGGGCCTCGCGCGTCTACGTCCACGTGACCGTCATGCTGAGAGGAAAACAGGGTTTTAGTTATAAAAAGGGCACGGTTATGTCGAGCGTGAATGACGTAAAATCGCATTTGCCGCCCAGAGGCCTCTTAAAAAGTCTCCTCAAAGAAAATAAATTATATTCTTTTTCCTACACAGCTAATTCAAATAATGTCTGAGCGGCAGGAGGTTAAAAGGAAATTTTAGTTGTATGCTCTAGCAACCAATAATGTCTGAGCGGCTGGAGGTTACAAGGAAATTTTAGTTGTATGCTCTAGCAACTAAAATTTCCTTATAACCTCCTGCCGCTCAGACATTATTTGAATTAGTTGTGTAGGAAAAAGAATATAATTTATTTTCTTTGAGGACACTTTTTAAGAGGCCTCTGGGCGGCTATAGGTTAAGGCTACGTAACCAAGTAGGTCTCAACAACCAAACAGTGAAAACTTTTACACAATTTTACTGTGCAATAAAATTGGGTAGATGTCGACACTAGTCGTATTTTTTTCATTTTAGACACATTTTATTAGAATTATGTATTTTCTCTCATTAAATTTAGTAAATAACATAAAATAGGAGTCGATTATGATTCGAAAATGTTTGTCTTGGCAGAAAACCAAGCGTATAAAACTCGGATCACATGTTACAAATGCTTCAGATAAAATATAGGTACTTGACAGTTTTAATCTTGTCAACAATATAAATGGCGACTAAAAAGTGAATGTGGATTTTATTATATAAACAGTAGTAAAGTTCTATTAAATTAAAAAAATAAATACAGAATATAAACTTACGATTGCCGGCGGCGTCATCATACTAGGCGGCACTCTCATATCTGCAGCATCTAAATGCTGCTGCGTCCATACTCGCGAGTCATGTCCAGCCTCTTCATAGTCCGTGATGACAGTGTGGTCGGAGGCATAACCCGGCGCGTTGTCACCCGGACCACGTGACCGCTTCGCCCTTGGAGGCGCCAACCCATCGTCATCATCGTCAGACCAATGCGGCGGCCCCATGTGACCTCCATTTATATCCACGTCGATACAACCCATAGAACCTTTGTTCAGATTCCGCATCTCTTGCCCATCAGGCCCGCGGCGACGCGAACGCCGTCTAGTCGATGAGTTATTCCGAATAAACCCTTCAGGAAACCATGTTATACCCGCAGCGCGTTTCCTTTGAGCCGTCACTAGCACTCCTATCAATAAACCGGCTAGTAATACTAGAATAACCCCAATGAATACGTATTTCGAGTTTGTAGGAGGCTCTGGGTCTGGTCCGGTCGCGACACCTTTCACTTTGAAGATCGGAAAGCCGGACGATAAAGGATGCTTCGACGCAGCGGTGGCAGCGAGAAATTCTGCAGCCTCATGCGCAGAGAAAAAGCATTCCGACCCTGTGCATTTCCTATTATCGATCTCAAGGAAAACTTGCACGCCGCTCTGTACTTTCTCCATGAATATAATCTGATGGGTTTTAGCTACTTCAGAATCCTGCAGCCCGACTTCTTTCGTACCAGACCAGGAGCGGATCATGTCGTTGCCTAGATGGTCCTTCTTGATTCTGACGGTCGTTCGCAACTGGTGGCCCAAATCTCTGAGGAACGCGACGGAGTTTCTCTTGAACTCTTGCACATCCATTAGTAGGATAACAGACATGACGCCATCAGCTAAATGGGGAGGTAGTTCGTTCTCGCAGTCAAGACCATCCCAGTTGCACTCAGCGTTGTTGCAGCCGTAATCGCAATGGCCGTTCGCGTAGTGTTTCTGGCAGTACGCGTCGTAGATGGGGTTGCATCTATTGAGGGATTTCTCGCAATCGCGGCCATCGAAGAGGCATTCTTGTGTGTTGCAAGCTTCGTTGCACTCTCCGTTCATGAATACTTCCCAGCAACGAATGCCCACGCTGGCAGCGGTACAGTTAGCCCAAGGATTGATGCCTAAAGAGCAGTCGTTTCCGTCGAACTCGCAAGCGTACGTGTTACATTCTTCATCGCAGTTATGATCGCCTTGTTTCTCCTTGCATCCCATCTTGACGCATTGCTCTTTCTGCATATCAAGTCCCCCGTAACCTCCCGTGGAATCCGGGTCGTAAATATCGCAGTTTTTACCGGTGCGCTGTCTTGGGCAGTAACAGACGTAATCTCCAGGTTTATCGATGCATCTGGCTTCTGGGTGTTTGCAAGGGTTGCTTAGACACTCATTCATGGAGTCAATTTCGCAGTTAACTCCGGAGAGACCTCTCGGACAATCGCATATGTAGCCACCTATTTCTGACGTGCGGCAATATCCGCCGTTTTGGCAAGGATTGGAGTCGCAAGCGTAACCGGAATACTGGCAGTCTTTCCCGTAGTAACCGTCTTTGCATAAACACTCATGGCGTCCTTGTATAGCGGTGCACACTCCTCCGTTCTGGCAAGGAGAGTTCGCGCAGAAATTGACTTTATCAGCGCAATGTCTGCCCATGTATCCTGGTTTACAATTGCAATGGTAGTCGTTGATAAGTTGAACGCAATCTTGGGTCCCAGGGTTGGCGCAAGGATCAGAAAGGCACTCATTGATGTCTCCTTCGCATCTAGGTCCGACAAATCCCGGTGGACATTTGCACTCGAAGCCTCCAACTTTGTCGATGCAAGTCCCGTTGTTGTGGCATGCGTCTTGCTTGCAATCGTTGACGTTTATTTCGCAGATTTTGCCTAGTGTTCCGAAGGGGCATGAGCAAGAGAAATTGTCGATTAGGTCGTGGCAGGTGCCACCGTTTTGGCAGGGGTTGGGTAGGCAGTCGTTCACGTTGAGTTCGCAGTTTTGTCCTTGGAATCCTTTGGCGCATTGGCATTGATAGGTGCCTACGAGGTCCCTGCATACTGCGCCGTTCTGGCATGGGGCGGATTCGCATTCGTTTATCTCTTTCTGGCAGTAGGAGCCGGTGTAACCGTCGAGGCAGTGGCAGCGGTGAGAGTTGCCGATGTCCTCGCAAGTTCCGTTGTTGCAGAGTTGTTTAAGGGGAACACCTGAACAAGATTTCAAGATTAACTCAACACTATAGTGGACAGAAAGAGTCAGTGAACATTTTACTGAAGAGACTGGAAACATTTTAGAGAATGAAATCTTACTGATATTGCTAGCATTGAATTTTAATGCCAACTCTAGTTTTACTTTAGGTAAGTACGTTTAGTATACAAGTCAATTTATTAGAGTAGGCACGAAGGAGTTAATGACGTAATAATTAAGTATGTGGAAGTCAAAATGTCTATAGACGCAGGTTGTTATGACATTACCTATGTAAGTATTTATTATGTCTTATGTCGACCCACATCATTGAGCATTTCGTGGCACTAGGTGGATTTGTGTAATAATATACCATGATATTATTAATTAAAGTCTATCTATAAGATGCACTCAATAGTGTTTTTTCTAATAAAACCACAACATAAGTCTTAGCGCACTCGTTTGCTACAGTATAACAAAATGCAGTACATTAACTCATCTCACCTCCACGAGTGCTCGCGTTAGGGCTCGTGCATAAATCATGCGAGGTTTTTTCGGCTACTTTTTGACCCCCCTCCCCCTGGTGATGTTTGGTGAGTTTCTTGGTTAAAAGCAGTCTCACCCCTAGCTTTCTCTCATTCAACTTTTAACGTTCGCTCGGCGTAATTCACAATATTTCTTAGTTTGGTCATCGTAGAAAAAAAACACGCGAGGTCTCCTTCTACAACCCCCCCTCCTCTAACGTGATGTTTTCTTGGACCCCCTCCCCGCTATAGGAGCTCGCGTGATTTATACACAAGCCCTTACCACAGTATAACAACACACAGTACAACTCACCTTTCCTGAAAGAGGCGTCCTTACACGACACCATCTCGACGTCGCACAGCTTCCCGGACCAGCCCGGGGCGCAGGTACAAGTGTACTGCGGCCCCTTCTGCGAACATGTGGCCCCGTTTTCGCAGGGGTTGCCCTCGCACCTGCAAAGATGGGTTAAATAGGTCACGTGATGAGGTCCTATCGTCGGTGTACGTTGTCGGCCCATCTATATACAACAGATTACAAAACGAAATAAAAAAAAATGCAACTTCTGCGGTGGCTTTTAAATCGAGATTGCGCAAATGGCTCCTAGAACATACGTTTTATTCTACAGAAGAGTTCCTTGAACTCCCTAATATATAAAATACGTAGACGCTTGTAATACGCAAATTGTGTAATAAAAAAAAATATTTTCGACAAGTAACGCAATTGTAACTTATTGTAATAAATAACTGGATGTATAATAACCTAATGATATGAACATTATGACTTGTAACTTGGCGTTATGAATAAATTATTTGTATTTGTATTTAATTGGCCCTTTCGATGCCACGTCAAACACGTAAACTGTCAATCAGACTTGTCACCAAAGAGTCAAACTGAATTTGAACTTTACGCAAGTGCGTATAGGTTCGTTGATATTACTTTGTGGACCATGACTTATTATATCGCTCTTTGATGGTGATTGGTGAAACTGTGATACCGATATATTAGTTGTTGGAGTCCAAAAAGGGTGTATAGCCAAGATGCTAATCGTTGACACTAAATCGTAAACGAAACGCAACTATCTTTTTTTACAATAATAAAAAAGACTGACACAGAGAGAAAAATATGACACTAGGTACTAATCGTTAGCGATTGACAAAACAACTTTCTAACCTAAAAGAGAATGTTTTTTCAAGTATTACTGCTATTTCTTTCTGAATGATATTGCTGCCTCTCAAATATCTTGGTACCTATAGGCGAACATGACAGTTTTATAGCAAAAAAGTGTATTTGCAGGTTAGAAGTTGTTTACTAAATAATACTACTAAGGATGAATAGGTTAGGGATAGGGTACTAAAGAGACAAATCAAAACTTACCAGTCAACAAACGATTCGCAGTGTTTCCCAGTATAACCGTACGGGCAGTGACAGGCGTAGTACGTGAAATGGTCGTGACATGTGGCGCCGTTGTCGCACGGCGAACTGTCACACATGTTGATGCGGAATTGACAGTTGGATCCGGTGTAGCTGTGGATAAAACATTTTATTATACACCTGAGATTAATAGACTATTTGAAGAAACCACGGAAAGAACATGTTTAGTCAATTCAAATTACAGACTAAATTATTTTTTACAGAATAAGGTGTGAATTTGCCCTAATTATTTTAAGTACTGGACATGTTTTTTCCGTGGACCCTTCATTTAGATAAATATTGTTATTGTTGATATGGCAGTTATGTCATCTGCTTTTAAAATTAGCTGTCAACGAGTGTTTAACTCGCGTATGTTGCTCTACATTGCTCGCCGAATTATTTTGTATGGAACATTTTGTTGCTCCAATTTTAAGTAAAAGTTTAAAAATTTGAATGAACTTATTATGTCGTAAACTAACACCCGTTAAGAGCTTCGCCCGTATTAGACTTACACCTGTATAATTAAATTAGTAACTTACCCAGGCTGGCAGCTGCAGTTGTAAGAATTGATGCCGTCGATGCAAGTCCCGCCGTTCATGCAGCTGGATTCGGTGCAATCCTCGTCGTTCGTCTGACAGTTGATGCCGGAGAACCCGAGCGGACACGTACAGGTGTACGATGCCACGTACTGGGGGATTATTTGTTACATTCAATATCATGGGAGCTGTTTAACTAAATAATAAATAACTTGGGACATCTTACATAAATCGACCTAGGGTCCATTTCTCAAAAGCTTGTAACTTGTAATACAAGTGGAAGTCTCTTTTTGACACTATTAATTAGATGAGGACTTCCGCATGTATTACAAGTTACAAGCTTTCGAGAAATAGGCCCCTAGTCCCACGGTAAGCTCAATTAAGGCTTGTGTTGTGGGTACCAGGCGACGATATGTTGTACATATAATAGAAAGATACATATAAATACTTAAATACATAGACAGTCATGACCAAGGAACAAATATTTGTCATAAATAAATACACAAATAATGCCCTCGCCGGGATTCGAACCCGTAACCTCCAGCTTCGTAGGCAGGGTAGACAGGACCCCCACAAGGTGGACTAATGACCTGATGAATGTCGCAGGAGTCCGCTGGAAGCGGGTGGCGCAGGCCCGATCATCGTGGCAATCTTTGGGGGAGGCCTATGTTCAGCAGTGGACGTCTTTCGGCTGATATGATGATGATGATTCTATTTAGCCACTCACTTGCTTTGATTTTTGCGATAGACTCTATGTCTATATAAAATAAGAGTGATGACATGTAACAAAAGCTACATGAAGCAAGCAAGTGGTTAGGATTAATAGGTGTATTCTTCGATATCAGTTAGTATCTCGTTCCTGCTAGAAAAATATCTACCTGGACCGAAACATACCTGATTGCAAGTAGCTCCGTTCATGCACGGTCTTGACTGGCACTCGTCGATGTCGACCTCGCACAGTTTGCCCGCGAATCCGCTGGCGCACACACAGTTGTAGTCGCCGATACTGTCCAGGCATGTTGCTCCGTTTTGGCAAGGGACTGTTGGAAAATACACATGAAACATTAGATAAATTATCATTCAGGTTTTAGAGCACTCCATCAACTCCATATAATATTTCTAAACTCCGTATAAAATATATCAACTCCGTCGCAACATTCTCAACTCCGTCTTGGTGAAAAAAACAATGGCTTATAAAACGTGAACTAATAGATATATATGAGGGACAAAAGTATACATATGATTAGAGATCGGAACTATGGGTGCAAAACTTTAACAAAACTTCAAAACTGACATATAGGAACACTTTATCCAATAAAAATACGAGTAGGTATTATTGAAAAAAATATATCCAATTTTAGTGCCTATTTCGAAATCTTGAACTTACAATGTTTGGGTGTGTATATATGTGTATTTTATGAATGTATGTGCTCTTTCATGTTCACTTGACAAGTTTTGTTAAAAGTTTTGCACCCATAGTTCCGATCTCTACATATGATCTAAATAACTCAATGATTCGTATTTTATAGATAATATAGCTGTAAACATACTGTACAAAATCAAGACGGAGTAAGGCTGAGAACGCCTAATTCTGAGAATGACCCAAATAAATTTGGAACCAACTTTAATATTGATTGAAACATTAAGGTCGATTTACATCTACAGACACTGAGCGTGCCAGACACGTGCCGTGGCAGACGACAGACAACGTTTATTTATATCTACAGACATTTAGCGCACCAGTCACCGGGACAGACTTTTATTCACATCTAGCAGAAGCGTACCGTGTCAGACATCGACGTACATCATTGATAGACACGCTAAGCAGATAAAATTGCATGTTCATTGTATTTTTGTGGACATCTTTTATTGGCTTTGTTTACTGTACATTCAGATATTGTAAATTTCTCATGTACTGCTGTTGATGCCCCAAATAAATAAAATAAAATATAAAATAAAAATAAAACAAAAGAAACATTATCTGCTTTCAGGTGCCTTTTCACACTTACCGGCAGATAGACCTGTATAGACATGCAGCGCACTAACAAAATATTCTTTCCGCGCATTCTGGCCGGGCACAACTCGTGTCTCGGCCGTGTTACGATTTACGATAGATATAAATTTGTTAATAGAAATTATATAGAAGAATATTTTTTTGTCTGCCACGGCACCTGTCTGGCACGCTCAATGTCTGTAGTTGTAAATCGACCTTTACACTGTGTTATAAATATCAGGAAAATTCAAAAACCATAACCATGCTTCGTTGTGATAGGTCAGCGAACATTCGTCGACAACTTCACATAGTTTGAGCTACTTACATGAGGCGCAATCGTCAGTATTGATAGCACAGTCCTTCCTTTCGTATCCTCTAGCACACACCCAAGTGTAAGACCCGCCAGTATTCAGACAAGTCGCTTCGTTATGACAGATCACGTTTACCGAACATTCATCGATAATTTTACATAGTTTAAGCTACTTACATGAAGCGCAGTCATCCGTGTTGATAGCACAGTCCTTCCCCTCGTATCCTCTAGCACAAACGCAAGTGTAAGACCCGCCAGTATTGAGACAAGTTGCTTCGTTGTGACAGGGCGCTGTCACCGAACATTCGTCGACGTCGCGCTCGCATAGGGCTCCGGTCCAACCAGCGGGGCATTGGCAGTTGAATTCCGCGTACGACGCTTCGGCGACGCAGCGTCCGCCGTGGCGACATCTAGGGATGCATCGATCGATTAGGAATATTTAGGGTATTTGAAACTAGTTTATATTCATTCATCCAGTATCATAACAAGTGATATAGCTCTTAACACGTTCGACGCCGGTCATACAGCGTCTGTGATCAAAAAATTCTGACTTTGTGCCAGTGACACACATACGTGATCAAAATTACCGTACTCTAGTGCCACTAGCATAAATCAAGTTCTTACTCCTATGCCAGTCGCATCGAAATACGAACATTTTTGACACGAGTGTTGTGTCGCCGGCATAGGAGTACAATAATTTCGGTCACACATGCGTGTCGAACAATTTCGATCGGTGTAGTATTAGGATTTAGTGAAATAGTACCGGGGGCGAAAGTGTTAAGTGTATGTATCAGCTGCTGAGGTAAAAAAAACCTTATTGATTAGTTTTTATATGCGAGAATTACATTGGGTCGTTCACCGTATGCAAACAATATCGGTTGCCTGGCAACCTCATACTTTAGTTGATTCGGCGGTTATTAGGCGAACGACGAAACGTAATTGCCGCTTTATTCATGTCACTTATAAAATTCTGACTTTGGCATCATTGCCAAACTTATAAAAAATTGCGCTGCCAGTGCGACACATGACTCCACGATATAAGTACATTTGAATCGTTTAACTTATAATTATAACCGTTGAAGTTTAAAGAAAAACTAGGCAATTACAAATAAATATAAGCACTCTATTGGCAGAGTGGATTTACCCGGTTTTGAAGTAAAGCGACTCATTTATTTTGATAGGGATTATTAAATGTTTGACTATTTCTAAGTAGTAAACATACATGATTTACATGGATTTTTATAATAGCACCCTGGTACCCTGATAGTCATGGTATTAGCTTAAAATATTATATCAAAAAGTGTTGTCTATGATAAAATAAACTCACTGGTTAGGCGTGCAAGGATCCAACGTGTCTTCGCAGTTCCTCCCTGAATGCGGAGGCGCGCAAACGCAGCGGTACCCGTTCACGAGGTCGATGCAGGAGCCCCCGTGGAGGCACGGATTGCCGGCGCAGTCGTCGATATTCGTCTCACAGTTCACCCCTGGATAACATACATGAATAAATATCATGAGACATCTTACACAAATCGACCTAGTCCCACGGTAAGCTCAATTAAGGCTGGTGATGTGGTTACCAAGCGACGCTATATACAGGGTAAGTAGGCCGACAAACTTGAAAGGTGTATTCCTGAACACATTTTGAGGCTATAATGTCATATGAACTTTTCTGGATTCGGCTTAGTTTAAGAGATAATGACATGTTATTCAAAAAACTCTTTTCATCACAAGTCACTGAAAAATGCCTGCACGATTAAAATTCTTTCACTAGTAGTTTTCATCTCGACATACGCGTTGATTAAAGTTAGAGAAAATGAGACAAAAGTTTCAGAAAAAAGTTCAACAAAATAAAAATTCAAATACCCTGTGAAAAAAATATTTCCCTACAATTTATTACTGGTCATGTACCAAAAAAATCAAAAAATCACAAAAAGTAAAAAAAAAAATAAAGCTGTAACTTAGACTTACCGTTAAATCCCAAAATGCAGTCACATTTATACGCGTTCAGTCGATCGTGGCACGTCCCTCCGTGCTGGCAAGGATTAGAACTGCATTCGTCTATGTTGATCTCGCAACGTTGGCCTGTAACGAATAGCATTCCATACATAGGTACATTCACAGAGCATCTGAAGTACATGAAGACAACTAGAAACCTCACATAACTGATCCCGTACCTATTTTTACAATTGACTCTACATTCACGTGTCATATACATTGAATATTAACAATAAGTCTATATCGACAATTGTAATATACATATAAACACGTAAGAAATATATCAGCAGGGCAGGGTTAGTTTTGTAATTAAGGTTTTTATTTTTTTTTTTCGCTAATTATAATTATTTTAGTTTATTTTTAAGGTTATAATGTATTTTACTATTATGTTTCATGTACCATTGTCAGCAGGGCTATTAAGAGCGAAATTGCTCGTAAGCGTGTTAAAAACCGGGGCTTCATAAAGCTTTAATTTGGCTTGATAAGACATTGAACGTAGAACCTCGGTCGAAATCCTGGTCACGGCACCAAAATGTATCAGACCGACTATTAAAATTATACATGTCTTTAAATTTAAAAGACATGTCATATCCTCTAACTCTAACTGCGCGATATCTGATTGTGACTAGATAGAATATATTATTAAATAATAATTTCCAAGAAATACCTACCTCACCTAAAATTATTTCCAAGTCGAGTAATTTTGCATGAATTAAGTGTTATTGTGGTTATTTTGAATGTACTAAAGGATTTTTATTTATTTATTTGTTAGTTTAAACATACCTCCATAGCCCGGCAGACAGTGGCAGATGAACTGGTTCACGCCATCCTCACAGGACCCGCCGTTGATACACGGGTTCGAGGCGCATTCGTCCACGTCCGATAGACACCTGGAATGACCATACAATTACATCTACTCTATGGTTTGCGAGTTATAAACTTCGTCCTACCGCGAACCAAGTGTAGCCTCACTCTCGCACTTGTAAATTTAAACGCAAGTGTAATAGGGAGGCAACAAGTCGATCGCGGTAGGTCTTTTGGACTATTACAATCAGTGTTTGGGAATAATGAATTGTTAAAATAATAGTAACCACCTTTGAATTCGAACCATACAAAGCAAATGGAACTCTGGTAATAGTTCGCAGAATTTAAATGCAACTGTTGGTAAATTGTACTTGTTTAAGTACACCGGGACTTACGTAGAAGCCTTATATCAAAGAAAAAAGAGTTAAGAGAATATATTAATATTCGATAGATTTGCTAAACGTTCCGCTTAGCAACGGATCTTTTGGCGAAAAGAAATTCTGCGATAATTTGGTTGGCAAGTGATAACTTTTACATACAATTCTCGGTCACATACGAGTAAATCATCGGTAATACAAACTTACCTAGCATCGTAGTAGCCTCTCGGACACTCGCATCGGAACCCATTTATGCGGTCTATACACTTGCCGCCATTCGCGCACGGGTTAGATAGGCACTCGTTGATGTTTGTCTCGCAGTGCTGGCCTGTGAAGCCGGGTATACACTCGCACGTGTACCTGTGGGTTACACGGGTTACAATTGTACCGTTCTCAAGATTCTTGATTTTGTTAAAGGACAATTCTTGTAGAACGTTCTTGAGAGTTTGTGTATCGATAAATTGATAAATATGTATGTGGTTGGTTGAATGGCAAAGTGTTCAACTGTACAGACATGTAAATATTTTACGAATAGACATAAATATGTATACTCTAGTTTAGCAGTGCTGGTCTTTGAAGTCGCAGGTGTACCTTTTGGTTACCCGGGTTCAGTAACAGGCTGACCTTTATAATTTATATCAAAAGTATCTACACACCATATGAAAAAGTATTTTAAGCACTTTTTAGCTTTACTTGTAGCAGATATTTTTGGCGATGACCTGTACGGTAAAATACCTACACATTTCTTATGTCGACATTTTTTTTGTATATTTGTTGACGTAATTGCTGATTATGGTATGTACCTAATTTTTGTATCACACCTTAATATTAATAAACTAGAACGGTAGCATTGAAGGCGGAACAGTAATATCTAAAGCCGTGCGTTGAATTTGTTGAAAAAAGATGCAATATGTATAACGTGTGGTTATATATTACTTTTATCATGCAAATGATATTACGAAACCCATGCTATTATTTTAGAAGAACTTACTCGAAATAGTTGCTGCGTGTAAAGAAAAGGAGTAATACATTAGAATTTAATAAACAACAATAATATGAAGCAACAATAAATAAAAAGCGAAACCGACATCAAAAAATAAAGGAAGAAAATTTTAATATCATTTTACCCACCACCCAGTAAAATAATTAATCATATAGTATTTTTTAACCCGTAATACAAAACCCCATAAGGGTTTCAAAAGTTAGAATTAATAAATATACAGAACAATATGTACTGGAAGCATAGAGTAAAGCGTTAAATTGTCAAATGATTTCAGTTGGCTAATACACATGAAGTCTATGCGCGTGATTAGGTATTGCTTGTCTAAGAGTACTGTTAATTCTGACCAAGTTTACGTCAGTCACCAAAGACCAGGAAACCAGACTGACCTGTTGATTCCATCGATGCATGTGGCCCCATTCCTGCATGGGTTGGAATAGCACTCGTTGACATTGATCTCGCAGTTGCGGCCCGACGTGCCCGGCTTACAGCGGCACTGGTAGCCGTCGATCAGGTCTTCGCAGTGGCCTGGGGGATAATAAAAAATAAATGACTATGCTATAGCTCTCTGTAAGTCATGCTGCAAAAGAGGGTAATTTATTTTTAGTTGGTTAAGTTCCAAAGATATTTCGATAATCGTTGATTAGGGTGCAGCACATGCGACGTGTAACCGGGATGACAATGACACGTATTGCTATTTGGTAAACTAATTTACCTCCGAAATGATAATGGTTTCTCCCACCCATTGGTTTGACTCTGTTACACTCAACCCGAGTGCCCGGTATAGCAATGAGACAGTAACGATGAGCTATTCAACGTTAACAATATTTAATTTTATAGTTTTAGGTGAATATGTTATCAATTTACCACGAAACTGACAAGGATTGCTCTCGCACTCCTCTGCGTTTGACACGTGCGATCCGTGTACCCCGGGTGACAGTAACACGTGAAACTAGTATCACTACTGATAGTTGAAAATCTTACCTCCAAATTGACAAGGGTTGCTCTCGCACTCGTTGATCTGAGTTTGACACACGCGACCCGTGTACCCCGGGTGACAGTAACACGTGAAACTAGTATCACTACTGATAGTTGAAAATCTTACCTCCAAATTGGCAAGGGTTGCTCTCGCACACGTTGATCTGAGTTTGACACACGCGACCCGTGTACCCCGGATGGCAGTAACACGTGAAACTAGTATCACTACTGATAGTTGAAAATCTTACCTCCAAATTGGCAAGGATTGCTCTCGCACTCGTTGATCTGCGTTTGACACACGCGACCCGTGTACCCCGGGTGACAGTTACACGTAAAGCTGTTGTCTCCATCGATACACTCGCCGCGGTGACACGGCGCTGACAGACAGTCGTTTATGTTCGTTTCGCATGACATTCCTGGAAGATTAACTCACTTGAATTTTATAGTTACCAACGTCAAGCAATGGGTATTTATTAAAAATCTACGATAGCAGTTTTTTTAGTAAATCTCCGAAGGCGAGAACATTACCCAAAAACTACTTTTTTTTTAAAGAATACCTATTTTTTGAAATGTTATGTACAAATGTGTATTATATATCAAGATCAATAAAAATTAGTCCAAGTTTCATTATTCGTAAAAATATATTTGGTGCCATCTTAAAAACCGAAACCGAAGCCGTCTTTTAAAATGTACTTAAAATTAGAATTATTTTATCGATGTTGTTAAGTACACTGCTTTTTATTATTAACTGTAAAAGGAAAACAAATGAATGTTGTTAAAAAAAATATTAATATTAATTATAAAGAGTGATACTGTATTGCCACAGTTCAAAAAATATTATTCTGTTATCCTGACATATCGATTATAATTACTTTTGGATCAACCCTCGTAGTATCATTCATATTCGTATTATGCGTGATTCTAATAAGACAAATAGTTTGTGTTATCTATCTTGTACCATGATGATTTCTGTTAAGAATAAATTAATGAGGAATAGTACCCACTAACGAGACTTTTTCTAATTGGAATTCAAGGAAACGCTAAAGGCCTTTATTCACAAAAAGTATATCGATCCGAAATATACTGTAAGCAATACACTGCTCGCTTACCCGTGTAACCTGGCGGACATTCGCACGTGTAAGCAGCGATGGAGTCGTGGCACGTGCCTCCGTTCCTGCAAGGGCTTGACGCACAATCGTCGATGTTCACTTGACACCTTGCACCGGTGAAACTAGAAAAAAAAGAAAAAATAATGATTATTTATTGGGTATTTCCAAAATACCACAGTGATATAAGCATTTGAAACTACATAGTTAATGTCTTACCACCTTATTCATAAACGTCATGTAACTTAGCAAGTCGCTTAGTATTGTTTCTCCCTTTTTCTTATCAATATGTCAATAAGACTAAAAGGGACAAATAATATAGATTATTTGTCCCTTTTAGTCTTATTTATTAGATATATATTAGCGGCTAGTTAAGTGTTTCTCCCTTTCACTCTTATCGATATGTCTATAAGAGCGAAAAACAAGGTGCTTATTTTTTCTCAAATTCTTACGTTTCTATAGGGAACTAACTGTACGGGTACGGCATCTAGGTTTTTGGTTCGTATAACCAATGTGCAGTACAAACATTAGATTAAAGACACAAGATGGCAGCACTTTCTTCGCGAGAGAACTTGCAATGCAATAGCGAACTGAATAGCGGAGTGTACCTCTGACTTCATTTTAAGTACCTCTTATATTGAATGATTTACATGTAGCATTACTAAATAAAATCGAAACAATAGATAAAGCTGTTAAATGTAAAGGTGCGTTTAGACTACTCCCCCACTTTAGGAAATTCGTTCGTTATATAAAACGTGATCCGTCGAAATTCGTTGATTTCGTAGAGTGGGGGATAGAATGAGCGAATGCTCGTTTGGTCTAAATGCTCCTTAAAAGAATCCCAAAAAGTCACTTTATGAATTGTTATTAGATACCTGCATTCATTAAACATATTTATTTACGAAGAAGTAAAAGTGTAATTTGCGACAAATCACTTACAATTAATCCAAGAAGGCTTTAGTAAGTGACAAACATATGTACCCTGGGCCTAAGATTTTTTTATTTTGAATAAATAATTGAAAAAACTGCGGGGGGTAGCACTAATCAGCAATTATTTGACTGACGATGCCGCTTTGATAGCACGCTATTCCTTTTTTGACTTAGTGGGTAATAGGTTAATCGGTCTTTGCCATCTTTGAAATGTATACGATAATAAATTTGACCCAAGAAAACAAACGGGGTAAGCTAAATAAAACCGTTTAAAAAGACCGAGCCTTTCTGCCTGCGTGCGCAAGCGGTGTGTCACTTTGACGTTTTATACGATACAATGCACAGCAGCGCACGTTCTCGGTTTGAACTGTATTGTACTCACCCAATAACGCAGTTGCATCGGAAAGCGTTGATCATGTCATGACAAACGCCGCCGTTCAGACACGGATTGTTCGCACACTCGTCTATTTCCACCTCGCATTGCGTACCGGTGAAGCCTGTAACAATACAATCAATACAATGATAAGACATGTCAAGTACCCTAGGCTATTTAGAAACTATTTCACAGTGACGGTACAAATCAATTGTAAGAAATCCTTTAATACTTGTCATTGTGAGAAGGTTTTAGAGTGGCCGTACCGATGAGGCTTAATTATTACATTATATCGAAGATCAACAAAATATGATGACAGGACAATATTTATTACAGTAGATTAACGATCGGCTTTATAGAAAGTTAGAAAAATAAACTAGCCCTGTATGTCCAGCTCAGCTCTAATTGAGTAGCTCATCTGAGCATTCCATACAAGTACAACTCATACACAACCCTAACCTCAAACTATAAGACTCGTTTCAAGAAAATTAAACTCATATGCCCTTCAGCGACATAAAACATACGAAGATATACCCAATATTGTGGGCAACAGAGTATAGATCCAGACCGTCAAAACCAGTGTTCGAAGGAGCCCTTATAAAGATACCATGTTACCTTTTCGCAAAACTTGTATTTTATCCAAGGCAACAGCGCTATGGCACGCCATATATCAAAATGACTCAAGTCAACAAGCTACTTATTCAAAAAACAACCTTACGACCTACACCGTAAAGTTTGAATAAAGAAACTCTTAAAAGAAGGATGCGACCTTTTCGATCGCTCGCGATTAATATTTTAAAACTGGCCACTTTTATCGGAAACTCCAAATTTGGAATGTGGTCTCGGAAGACAAAGTTGTTGATGCCGGTGGGAAAAAAATGAACTAAGATTTCTACGTATTAAATTGTGCGCGTAGTGGTCGGCAGCGCTTTTGTCGGCGGCAAGTATTAAGTTTGTGGAAAAAAGGAAAATTCAAGATCCGAACCAAAAACTTAAATTATATTGAAATTTAATGGTTTCCACTTTCTTGTACTGCCAGAAACTTAGTTGCATTGGCTAATTTTGAGTAGACTACAAAAATGTCTTTGCTTATACAATTAAATACTTATTGTTTGAGCGCCGATGTAGATAAAACCTCAATTAATAGTAAATGCCACGCTGCCAGAGCCAACGATAATTGTTATTACGCCATTTATTTCTATAACCGACACGGTATTGCATGTGGGGGGAGTGGGGGGTACCACGCCTGTGCTTAAGTCGCGAGTCAGAAGAAAATCGACCAGTCTGACAGATTTATCAATAGAAAATCACACGAACATCGAATTTTACAATGCATGATCAGAAAGAGCTGTTTTAAAGTTAGGTTAATCTTATAAGTGCACAGAATATGTCAGTTTTACGCTCTAGCACGGATATGGATCATAGTTACCTACTTTTATGCACAGTTATTATTGGCGTTTTGAGCGAATATAAACGCCGCGTCGCGTCGACCAGATATCGTCGGTTGACAACCAAAACTCACTAAGTAACAAATACCTACTTGAAATAGAGATCGTATCAAAGTTCTGATTCAATATTTGCTTAATTTTTAATCAAGGGAACAGCAATTTACAACAGAAAACGTGTACTTTTAGGTTAGAAAGTTGTTTACTTCCTAGCGTCTGTCATTTATCAAAAGAACGCTACATTAAGTAACTTGCGCCCGAGTGTAATTGTCACGATTTTGGATCACAGGCCAACGCGCATGCTGTCGCATGTTTACACACACATAGGTAACCAATTGGTATCCTAGGCCACACGAGAACCTTGTCGAAGTGACGTTGTAAATCAGTTTGTAAGAAATATCTTACTATTAGAGATGGGCCGACTAGTCGGTAGGTGTAAATGGTGCCGAATAGTCGGCGTTCCCGACTAGTCGGTAGGTGTAAATGGTGCCGAATAGTCGGCGTTCCCGACTAGTCGGCGACTAGTCGGCAAAAAATGCCGAATATTCGGCACCATAATTCCTACGAAATCACTAACAAATGCCCGAGATCTTGGTTTATTACGGAAATAACTATTTGTTTTCTGAAAACGTAAACAAAACTTGTCATAATGAACGCGTGACATGGAGCATCGGGCGAAGCGAAACGAAAATTTCCTATTGCACCTGAAAAATAGCCGAATGACTATGATCGGCATTGCCGACTAATCGGCAATTTGAGCACCGACTAGTCGGCAAAATCAAGAATTTTGAATTTGAATTTGAATTTTGAAAATCCCCTAGTCGGCCCATCTCTACTCACTATTTGTCATTTTGAGACGGTTCTAAAGTAGCCTAAGGTTGTATTGTTCGAATGTACATAATTATAAATCTTGTTATATTACCACTTCATTGTGTTTGTCTAGTAAATACAATTAGTTTTACGTTAGTGCTTACAATTGTCTAGGCTAGGCTAGATCAGCTTTTTGCAGCGGTATTGCACTAACTATCCCCGACAATATGTGACACTTGGTTACAGGAAATAAATAATTTGAATTGAATTAAATTAACCAATAGCTTCAGTACTATCGATAAAAATCAATCCTAACTCACCGTAAAACCCCGTCAACGTGACATTATAAATTAAATTATGACAACTGTCGTACTTCGCCGTGTGGTGACGGCAGTAAGAATACATTTGTCACCACCCCAACTCCTCCTGCGGGTGCCGTAAGAGTCGACTAAGGGATTGAAGTGTCACTGACCACTATTTGATAAAAGATTGATGATGGGCAGCAGCGTCATCATAGTGGACACATTACTGCGATCGCCAATCCGCTTGCCCAGCGTGGTGATTATGGGCATTTACCTCCTAATGCGTTTATACGCATAGTTAATAGGAGAGGCCTACGTTCAGCAGTGGACTAACATAGGCGGATGATGAATTCCCGGTAAATTCCCAATATTACTATAGGGAAAGTTACCATTTGGGAATATTCCCCATACAGTTCCGTTAAAACCCGAAGGGAAAAGATTGCGTTCTACATCTGTACCCAATTACTCTATTACCAATCAACTTGTGCAGCCTGAACATGAACAAGTACTGACATGTCGGAAACTGTCAAATCAACCTATCGTCTACGGCAACTTGGGTGTGGTTGCCTGGCGATTCCGCGGGTTGACGGCAGCCCGCTGATGATTGTCATTAACTGGCAGTAGGGTTGTCGCAACAAAAATACTGTTACATAAGCCCGGAATTACACCTGTGGCCTATTTCACCATAATTACAAGTGTTACTGACGTCACAGGCCTCCGCAAGCTACGGCTACCGCTTACTATCGGAAGGTCCATGTGCTTGTTTGCCACCAACATATCGCAAGGTTCAGTACAATTCTCATTCAATCTTGACATGAGGTTCGGTATATGTCAGAATTTCGCTACAATTGTCGTGTTTTTGTGACAATTGTAATTTTGCTTCGCAAAAAAGTAGTTATTTACTGCTGATTTATTAAAGTTCCTGATGCACTACATGTTCTGTTGGTGGTAAACAAACGCACGGCCTTCCGATGGTAAACGGTAACTGTAGCCTATAGACGCCCCAGGTTGGAGAAACAGTAAATTTACAATTGTAGCTCTTGTCAATGTGGTGAAATTGGGGCCTGTAAGTTCTTTCGTAAGTTGGAGAGACAGAGCTATACTAAGGAGTGAGAGGTAAATATCACTATCCCATTGTGCAGTATAGCTCCGTCCCTACTACTTACGTAAGAACTTACAGGTGTACTCCCGTCATCATAAGTCTTTAGAACAGTCAACAAATTGGAATCTTAGGACACCCTGGAACTATGTCGAAATTATACTGTAAATTAGATTGTAGGAAATCTCTTAATAGTTAAAAAGAAAGAAAGAAAATTTACTTTATTAGCACAATACAACTTAAAATAACTATAAACAACAACATAATTATATAAAAACAGATTGCGCGAAATGGGCTGCACTCAGCTTTGGTGTCACGAAATGAGCCACAGGGCACATTTCGCGACGCTGATTTTCAGTACTTGTCATTTTGACATAGTTGTTGACTGAGTGTACGCGTACCAATAGGCAGATAATCCCTTTTCTACTGATAAATTAGTAGAAAAGCGCGGAAAAATAAAAAAAAAGTTGAGATGAGTTTATCAATTAAGAGACACATTATTGTTTACACTATTACGACGCTGCTGCTCATCATATCAATAAATAAATGAATGGTGAGTGACACTTCAATCCCTATCGACTCTCCCTAACTTATTCTCGTTTTCCGTAGCTCCAATCACGTATCGGACATTGTAAAAACTCACCATCCTAAGCAAACCGCCTACCGCGAACCACGAGGTTTAACCTCTCTCTTGCACTTGTGAATTCGTATGTAGGTGTGACAGGGAGGGAAAACTTCCTTCGTGGTTCACGATAAGGCCGCAGTACCAAGCTAGTTACAAAACTAGTTAGTGCCACCCCTAATAGAGACCTAGTTCCCATACAATGTGAACGCCCTATTGTCTCCTATACGGAAACGTTTCTCGCCAACCTGACACTTTAATGCAACGAGTTAAAGCTCAAAATGGTACAGCAATGCTCAGTTTCAACAGTCTTCCGACTGTGAGATAGGGCTGTGTTTCGATTGATTCGAGTCATAGGCTTATAAGCTTTAAAGGAAAATCTTGTAGATTTTGCAATGACAGTCATTACCCATGTTACTATCAGCGAGTACTGTTTACTTTTAGTGGGAACTTAGTTGCTGTTATGTTTTGTTTTGCTTTCTTTTACATTGCATAGCTTGTTATTTAGGACACTAGGCTCCATGGTGAAATATATTAAGTGTGGAGATGTAGAAGGTCCCCACGGTCATAGAAATTTTAGAGGCTAAGAATAATAAATAAAATTAATAATTTTAGAGGTGTAAAGGCTCTCCAAACGTCAAATAATAATAAAGAGGCTGTTAAGCTAACAGTCTTATAAGCTAAGTCTACAAAATACATAACTAATATGTATTCAAGTCAATGTCATGTAAATCTAAGACAGCTCTTGAGACTGAAGACACGGCCATGTTTTTTCGTCATTCAAGTAATCGTCAACTTTATAATAACCCTTTTTGAGAAGACCATTTTTGATGTACATTTTGAATGAATTATAGGGCAGTTCCCATGACTCTAAGGATACTTTATTGAAAAAGGTAACACAGTTTCCAACAAACGAGTTTTTTACTTTCTGTAGACGATATTTGGTAACCAATAACTTATGTTTGTTCCGTGTATTATGCATTGAAACATAACCGATATTCTACATCGCTTAATCTTTTCGACGCCATGTTAAATACAAAAGCTGCCACTGATCATAGCGTCAAAACTGAATTTCAAGTTTACGCACGTGCTTTTAGGTCTACATTGCTCTGTGGATCGTGACTTATTCATCGGTCTTTGGCGTTAGACTAGCCGCCGATATAGCAGTCACTGGAGTCCAAAAGGTTACACAAGTAAATACAGTTTAACTTTAGTACAATAATTTTATGTTATAACATTTTGTACAAATATTACATTAAGATAAAGCCTTTCGAAGTTCTATGCCCGATGGACTGATATGGCATTATTTGTTTATTAAACGGTAATCATAACTGCGCATGTTTAAACGGCAATATAACAAAGGATGTCTCCAAAGCGCGGAAACAACGCTAACCAACCAAATAATAAACAATTTCGCAACAGTCAACTTTTCAATTCACCCGTTTAATACTTGCACTGCAATACGGAGAAATTCAAAACTACTCGTGTACCACTTGTCCGTTTAAAGCTAATAAACCTCCTCATATTGTCGCTTAGCCCGGTGGTGCAAACCGATCGATTTAAATAGGTAGGAAGTGACTCATAATACGTTCTGGAGAGGGTGCTTTATCCCAGGTCGGATTGTCGCTTCGGTCGAATGCGTTCAACATTTTCACCGCTTTCCAAGCGGTACATTCAACGCGACCAGTATAACTTGAGCTTAATTTTTATTACAAACAAGTTAAAGATATACTGGTGAGCTAAAGCGAGGCATTTTAGAAGTACTTCGAATAGGTTAGACCTGTCAGGTAAGTGGACAGCTATGGGCATGCATTATTTTTTATGCGGTACATAATGTCGCGACGGACTTTGCTCCCGTGTTTTTTCTAGAATGTTATGGGGCATTGACTTCGACCCCAACGTTCCACAGCCGAGTGGCTGGGAGGGTAATGTTACTTAGGCAGATGATTATTAAGGATATCCGTCGTTATTTGCTATAGAAATACATTTACACAATACATTTTGATGCATATGTTTAAAAGAAAGACATGTTACAATAATTATGTTCGATTCTGAACTGATCACATCGTCAATACTTAAAAAAAATCTCGTATCTAGTACAATAAGCCTAATAAGTAAAGTATGTATGTTACATGTAGACTTACTACGTTTCTAATTTGAATAGCAGTATGAGATGCGTGATTTTTTCAAAATATTATATTATCTATAACTTGATACATGCATCAAACATAATTGAGTGCAACGAGTACTTTTACTCAAATAATAATTGGAGAATAAACGGTAACCACCATTTCAGAGGAATACTAGTGACATAGGTTAAGATTTCAAACAATTTGCACCGACCAGTTATCTTTAAGAACGCTCGGAAATAGCCAGGAAATGTACAGAGTGTCGGATTTATTTTCTCGTAAACCTGTGACCAATTATCGCCGCGTTCTTGGTCATATATCTGTTAGGGTGACAAGTTGACACTTTGACTTTTTACGCTGTACTAGTTTCGGACATGAAGAAAATGGCTAAATAATTTTACGATCGCAAACGATGGTAATTAGAGGTTGAAGAAAACTGTTGGAATTATTTGTCATTCAATTAGAGTACGTCTGAAAGTTCTGGCGTAGCTTTTCAAACGCCAAGAATACCTATGTGTCGTAAGGCGTCATGGTTATCACGCCATGCAATGCTAAGAGGTATAATGGCTGACGCTGTCAAAGCAATGGTCCTACTGAGAGACAAGGTATATATTTGTATGTATAAATTGGTTTACATATTGACGTATTACGTATTAAGAAAGAGCTATTAAAATATTATATCTGAGGCAGTTTGAGAAGGGATGTTAATACTTGGTGTTACGTACGAGCCCAACATACCTGTCACTTTTAGTCTTATTTACACTCTATCCTTTTCGGGTATTTCTTCCAGTGTTTCATATGCCTTATTAATCTAGCCTCAGTTTTGTAGAAATACTCGTTCATACGTAACCATGGCCACTTACCAGGCATACAGACGCATCTGAAGTTCCCAAGATCGTCAAGACACGAGTCCTCATTCTGGCATCGGGAGCTCACCCGTTCACACAAAGCCGTGTACACACATAACCCTGCTCACGACCCACTTACCAGGCATACAGACGAATCTGAAGGTCCCAAGATCATCAAGACACGAGCCCTCATTCTGGCATCGGGAGCTCACCCGTAGACACATAGCCGTATACACACATAACCCTGCTGACGACCCATTTACCAGGCATACAGACGCATCTGAAGTTCCCAAGATCATCAAGACACGAGCCCTCATTCTGGCATCGGGAGCTCACCCGTTCACATATAGCCGTGTACGCACAAAACCCTGTTCACAAGCCGCTTACCAGGCATACAGACGCATCTGAAGGTCCCAAGATCGTCAAGACACGAGTCCTCATTCGGGCATCGAGAGCTCACCCGTTCACACAAAGCCGTGTACACACATAACCCTGTTCACGACCCACTTACCAGGCATACAGACGAATCTGAAGGTCCCAAGATCATCAAGACACGAGCCCTCATTCTGGCATCGGGAGCTCACCCGTACACACATAGCCGTATACACACATAACCCTGCTGACGACCCATTTACCAGGCATACAGACGCATCTGAAGTTCCCAAGATCATCAAGACACGAGCCCTCATTCTGGCATCGGGAGCTCACCCTTTCACATATAGCCGTGTACACACAAAACCCTGTTCACAAGCCACTTACCAGGCATACAGACGCATCTGAAGTTCCCAAGATCATCAAGACACGAGCCCTCATTCTGTCATCGGTGGCTCACCCGTTCACACAAAGCCGTGTACACACAAAACCCTGTTCACAAGCCACTTACCAGGCATACAGACGCATCTGAAGGTCCCAGGATCGTCGAGACACGAGCCCTCGTTCCTGCAGGGGTGGCTCTCGCACTCGTTTACATTGGTCTCGCACCGGGGCCCGGTGAAGCCCACGGAACAGTTGCACACGAACGACCCGGGCGTGTTGACGCATAGCCCGTCGTGTTCACATGGCGACCCTGCCGAAGAAAAAGCTGGTTAGAACGGTTAGAGTAAAAATTCTTTGATGTATAACATTTAGGATGAGATTGAAACATGTGGTTATGGTTTTAACATCAATGTAGCTGGCTGTGACATGACAACATGATATGTTAACCATTAATGAGTGACTGATGTAAGATAATTTTGAAACAATTATGATGGTATTACGGTAATAATATTCTAAATTCTGTATCTATTGCACGGAAGTAATTTGAGACAAAAAGATACATTTTGACGTTTTTATGAAAATGCGAATACGAACATTTTGACTACATGTACACCTTACAGAAGCTATACACAGATTCTTAAACGTCATTCAACAGAATAGGCAGCGGCAGGTTAGGCAACGGTTAAATGGTCAGTAAGTTTCCATGAGACCCTCATCAGTCCAAAGACAGAGTTCAAATTCGGTAGGCAGCAGTCAATCAATCGGGATTGATGTTCTGAACTGACTCTAGGATAGGAGCAATATCGTCAGGAATGATTTTCACCCAGTGTGACAAACACAGACTAGTGTTTTTTTTTTTATGGAGGCAAGCGAGCAGACGTATCGCCTGATGGTAAACGATCACCGTCGCCCATGGACCCGCAACCGTGGTAATAGAAGTGCGTTGCCGACCTTTAAGATAGGATTACGCTCTTTTCTTAAAGGTTTGAAGATCGTAACGGTCCGGAAACACCGCGGCGAAAAATCATTCCAGCTGAGCGAGGCAGGAAACTAGAAAAACGCTCGGTTTGGAGAAGGCATGAGACTCACCCTGTTCACACTCATTGATATCCTCAGAGCAGTCCAAACCCTTGTAGCCAGAAGCGCAGGAGCAGGTATACGACCCGTTGATGGGACTGGTGTCGCAGATGGCGTCAGCGTGACAGGGGTTCGACGTGCACGCGTCATCCAGATGGCAGAGTAGACCTGGGGAAAGGAGGAATGTTAGATTACAGTGCTCATTATGAAAGTACCACCATGACAAAGAGGCCTGTACAGATTTTTGTGAGCAGTTGAGCACCTTGGCAGCTCCGATAGTGACTATAAGTTGATTCCACATCATTGACAACATTCGTCAACCAGTAGGCTTATGATGGTCCCGTGTTTGTTTGTCGTTGGTGCGGTCAGGTTCTAACAAGTAAGAAAGTGCGAAAGTAAGTAGAACGATAAACGGCAAACGCGTGACCATCATAAGCCACCAGATCAGAGCATTTACTCTCAAAGGAAACTCAAAAAGCATTTGGATTAAGTGAAAATTATAGCATACAGAATATTTGTATAAGGTACATGCTCTGTAGGCTTAGCACAAGATCAGCGTCACAATATGTCGCCGTGAGATAAACTATCCATCCCTCTTTTATTCATATAGTTAGTAAAAGGTGGAAAATCTATCTTGCCGCGACATGCTGAAATACCAATCATGTGCTAAGCATACTGGGATGATGAAGTCAAGCAATTATTCTGGAAATTTTGAGAATGTAAGTCAACCTCTTTGGAAGAACTTTACTTTCTGAAATCGTGCACAAGAATTTTGATCACCTTACCCAATATTTCGGACAATATTTAGAATGAAAGTCATCTTCTTTTAACCCTTAATTTGACAAAAATAAGGGACGGTCGTGTGTTGGCATTCAATAGTCTTATATTAAAATGGATCGAAAATTCAAAATGTGGGTCAAAGACCATGGGAATTTTTGGCGTTGTCGAATTAAGGGTAAACAAGTTTCTCTTCTGAATAAACATGGTCTTGTATTGTGCTCAAGAGTATTGATTAGACTTACCAGTTTTCCCCGGCGTACATCGGCAATAGAAAGCGCCGACCCTGTCAATGCAAGTGGCGCCGTTAAAGCACGCAGCACCAGCGCAGTCGTCGATGTTGACGGAGCAGTCGGGTCCGGTCCACCCGTTGACGCAGATGCAAGAGAAACCGCCCACGGAGTTGGTGCAGGTCGCGCCGTTCTGGCAGACCAGCGGTCTGTGGGAGAGAGGGGGATGGTTACATTTTTGAAGGTTACATAGAGGTATCTGAGGGTGTTGGTTACATTTTTAAAGAGTGATGAAATCTGAATCTGATCTCATCGGCCTGGGACAAAGTCCGGTCTGTGGGAGAGAGGGGGATGGTTACATTTTTGAAGGTTACGTAGAGGTATCTGAGGGGGCTGGTTACATTTTTGAAGAGCGATTAAATCTGATCTAATCGGCCTGGGACAAAGTCATGCGTTAAGAGTGCGAGTATTATCGTCACCAGCCTATCAGTCCTCTTCACTGCTGGAAATACGCCACTCCTATTGTCTATGCATATGAATGCATTAGGCAGAGGCGGATTAACCAAACAGCAGAAGTAGCATATGCTACAGGTCCCGCGCTTCAATCCAAGAAACTATCTATTTTTAGAAAAAAAGGTGCCCAAATTTCCTACAGATTGATTTGTTGTGCTTTCACATTTCACATTGTTCAACTTTCAAGAAAATCTCCCCTCGGCTGAAATAGCAGTTTATTTTATCACCTGCAGAATTGTATCTTTTTTTTAAGAATTTAAGAAGACCGGGTATGGTGGCGCGAATTGGGGAAGGCCTATGTCCAGCAGTGGACGACTATGGGCTGATGATGATGATGATGATGAGGGGCCGCTATAAAAAGTGCTACGGGCCGCGCGCCTGTTTAACCCAGCTCTGGCATTAGGAGGTTTTGCCCATAATGGCCACGCTGGGCAAGCGGTTTGGCGATCGCAGCAATATGTTCACTATGATGATGCTGTTGCCCATCATCAATCTTAGATTGACGAATTCGTCAGTGACACTTCAGTCGCTTAGACGACTCTTACGACACCCAAGAGTTGGGGTGGTGACAAATGTATCCTTACTATTATAATGTTCACTCTTTTGAAATAAAAGATGCAACTAAGCACAATACTACAAATCTTAGGTCTTCAACTCAAAAACCTGAAACATGTTTTGCCGCCACGCCAGTGACACTAAATGCACTTTTAAAAAACAAAGTGTTTACACCGGGGTAACACTGACAACATGATTGCACTTTTTAATGTTACCGCATTAGTGCGGTAATTTGGAAGTTTGAGCATTTTTAAGAATCCTAAAGGTATTTTCATGAACCCGAAACGCTTTCGGCTTTCTCGCCGGTCATTTTAATAAGTATTTAGCATGTTTGTGATATTTAAATTGTTTGTGATTTAGTGGGTATGCAATTCTGGGAAGGAGAACGTGTATGCTGACCGCAAAATGTCGCGTTGCGGTTATTATAGTATTTAAAATAAAATATTAAAGAGTACTAGTGTTCGTGTGATTTTCTTTTGATAATAGAACAGGCCGATATTGAGCCGGTTGGACAGAATGGTCACCATTCCAACAGGTCACACTTTCGAAGAGTAGTCAACTGATTGATTCTCCCAATGGTCACTAATGGACAACTCAGCGCGAACGAGTGGGCAATGCAAATGGTTGCTCGATACACGTCAGTCGCAAACGCATAATCGCCGCGTGGACAACGTGTCGCCAATTTATGACGAACATGTGCAGGTTGACCTTTTGTGTACGACGCGTAGACCACTCGTCGTAGGTACTCTACTTTAATATCATTTTTTGAAATCAATCCTAGAACATATGACATGGGGCTTCAATTTCAATATTTGGCATAGAGTCGAGTCACTGTTGAGTTGTAAAGAAACTAAAGGTACGTTCAAACTAAAAGAGCATTCGCTGTTCTAACCTCCCACTCTACGAAATTCGATCGGTACACAAAACGTGATTGGTTGATTTCGTAGAACGGGCGCTAGAACAGCGAATGCTCTTTTGGTTTAAACGCACCTTAAGAGTGCTGATGAAACAAGCACAAACACATATGTTTATTGACATGCGAATTAAAACAATATACCACCAATTATGCCCAAAGCGATACCGAATCCGAAATGTCTTAATTATTCGATCGGCAGGAGTTTACGAGCCATATGCATTAGTCGGTTTGATACTCAAATTATGGGGGCAATGACCTTTCGGCGCCATTATGATGAGGTTTAAATTTTGTGAGAATTAATTCTGTCACCATATCAGCCAAAAGTTTAACGCTTTTTCAAAAGCTTTTAGATTAATATTTAGTGTGTTGTCAAGGGAATTCATACAATTTGACAGGGGTAACTTCAAAGGTTTAAAACTAATAATTCGAAGACAAATCATACATGTTTCAAAAACAGAAAAACATTATCATATCAATAAGGAATGCGAAATGCGCGAATGTATCTAAAGAAAAAAAAACATCATATGACGGTGGATTTTTAATTCATAAAATTTTTAATCAGAAAGTATTACTAAATATTATTATACGTATTTAGAAAACGTTGAAACAACACAATTTCAAATAACTGGAAGCTTAAAATGTTGTTATGAATTTTAACGGCAATATAAAGCCATGGTCATATTCGAACATCTGTACCAATTTATCAAATAAAACTTCAAATGACAAGAGACAAATCGTTTGAGAAATAACCATGGCATTTCGATCCCATAATGGACAGTAACACAGGGAGTTTTTATTAATTATACATTTAAATTTATTCTAATGAGCACATAACCTCTGTGAAACTGGAAGCCGATATTTATTGAAAAGTATAACTTAAATATGATTTGCTTCAATAATTTGTCAAATATAGTCTGGGAAAACCACTTGTCAGTTGAACAAGATGGCAACTTTGATAAATGTAGGCGAAAACCGTTGACGACCCATAGACAATTTTAATTTAGATCGTTTTTTTATGCGACTAGTGTGACAAGGGCTGTACGACGAATTTTTCAAAGAAAAGTGAAAAAGTTTCACCAGTTTTTTTTGGTACGTAGAATTATAACTAACGTGAGACTCAAACATATTAAAATATTATCGAACCGGGTTACTCACATATTTAAGTCGATGATTGCTCGACATATTTCGACCCATTAAGAGGGTCCTCGTCCGGAGTACCCTCGGCCAAAGCCCAACGCGTACACACCCTTTTGCCTTTTTTTATTGGTAGATTTGGCAACCCCAGGCGTAACAGCCTCCGTAAATAATAAAATTGTCCAAAAGACGTATTTTATTTCAACTATCAGTTCCCAATCATTTTGTTTAACTAAACTTATAAATAATGACCATTATTAAGTCTGCTCCATTTTTCTTATGACGCAATAGTCCAAAGCAGTGACATTTATATGTTAATGTTTCTCAAAGATTATCGAATGGTCATTAATCTTAAAATGGAAATCGATTACCATTGGGCTTCGGAGAGTTAGATGTAATGATGAAATTATTGTTTATTGCACCTAAACAAAGATATATTTGCGTATACGGTAGCCAAAGTTAGCCTTTAAATGGTGTAGATAATTATGTTTCATCGGCTACTTACATAAATTAGCCTATGCACATACTTATGATTGCAGCCAACAAAGTCATTATTATTAAGGACGTACGATTAAACACGAATTTACAACAGATGCAAATATACGTTTGTCGGGTTTAAAAAAAGAACTTCTTTCCATCGGATGGAAAGAAAAAAGTGAACATCAAAGACATTTGATACTGGCCACGCATAATCTGTTGAGGAACTGTCGGGTATTGGATGACACTTTAAATTTTAAAAGTTTAAAAAGAACTTTATTGCAAACGAAATAAGGATTTGAATGAAAGTTTCAAATACTACCCGTAAACAATACCCTTATGTCGAGATATTTCAGGATTATTAACTTTGTCGAAGTAGTAGGTTTTCAATAGGATTTTTTAGCATTTCCGATTTTTTATGGGTAATATGTTTTTTGTAATTATTATTATTATCTTTTGCGTGCGTCAGATGTTTCTTTTGTAGAACGAGGTATTCCTAGTGGTGTATATTTGCTATTAGGTTTTACTACATCAATATAACTATTCTACATTGCCAACCAGCTATAGAGCGCAGCAAATTAGGTGTAATACTTATGGATAGGATCCGGAACACCACGCTGCGCTCTAAGACCGAAATAGTGGATGTAGCTTGGAAAGCGGCCAAGCTGAAGTGGGACTGGGCTGGTCATATCTGCCGGACATTTATGGACCAAGACATCGACGGTGTGGGTGCCCCATAACATAAAGCGAGGACCCGGCAGACCCCGCAGGCGATGGCGGGATAACTTGGACTCCTTTTTAAGTGGCTGGCCAGATATAGCACAGAACTGGGATGAATTTAAGAGGGGGAGGCCTTTGCCTCTTTGCTTATAATAATAACATTTAACTTTTTGTGAAAAAACTGCCAGGCTAAAGTGGGATTGGGCCGGTCACGTCTACCGCATGCATCCAGAAAGGTGGGCTATTACAGCCACCAAGTGGATGCCGCAAACTAGGCGGGGACGAGGCAGGCCCAGGCGGAGATGGCGGGACGACCTGGACGCCTTCGCCAAAAATTGGCCAGACTTGGTACCGAACCGGGAGCTGTGGAAATCTGTGGGAAAGGCCTTTGCCCAGTAGTGGGACACCCCTATAGGCTAAAAAAAAACCTTTTTATCCGGCAATAGTTTACGCCCGTATTCATAAACGACTCCTATCTTAGCAAGCCGCTAAGTATTGTTTATCTTTCCGTCTTAAAGTAAAGTGTTCTGAGTTCTTTCGTTAGAACATATTGTTTTTTCTACAACTACAATTAGGTACTAAAAATTCGAATAGATCTACAATACTAATTACAGCTACTATTAATACTATTATCCAGTCATTTGACATCTAAATCATTAACATTTAAGTCGAAAATCGCGTCTAATCTATCCACTTAAGTCCTTTTACTTCCATTTTCAAGTTGTTCCTAGGAAGTCTAAGTTTGCCGAACAGATAGTCAACTCTATTATAACGCGGTTAGTGTTTTAAAGGACTTGTAAGGGTTGCGAGAGATGTACCGTGCGACCGTGGTCTGATAGTTTTTTGCTAAGTCTAGAATTAATAGTTGTCTCATATGTCGAATCATAGAGTAATAACCAGAGATGTGTGTCATTGTTCGCTATAACAAGCATCCAAAGTTGATTCAAATATTAATAATAAAAAAACAGTACATTTAATTTCGGTACTTTAGACACAACGGCATTTCCGTGAACTTCAAAATCCGCAAATTTCGATGATTTGTCTGTCACTCCCACTGACAGAGACAAATACTCGATATTTAAGAATTCTCGATAAAAATAATTAAAGTAGGTGGTAGGCCTGAGGCCTGAGAACCACGAACGAAGTGTTGCCTCCCTGTTAAACTTACGTACGAATTCACGAGTGCGAGAGAGAGGCAATGTTTCCTTCGTGGTAGGACCTCTGGTTCCACCGAGAGCGAGTAAATGATGATGACCAACAGAAACGAACAAAAGATAATCGCCCCCGTATAAACAAAAGAGACACGGCGATGTTTATAGTTATGTACTCGGTCTGTAGTGAACTATACATATAAAATGCCGTGTCCCTTTTGATTAGACGGGAGCTCTTTTGTTCTTGTTGATCTTCTGTTAATTTTCATGCCCGATACTGATCACAGCTCACTCGCTCGCGACCATCAGTGCCTATTTACACAGATTTTCATAGTTATAATTAACAAATAAATAATTTTCAGGAAATGGATAACTGTTTAATCAATTTTGGAGTCAAAAACCGTTTCATTTTACCCCAACACATCTTACGACTTTGCTATCGAAAAGTCATAGTTTTATTTGACTTGAGCGCTCTGTTTTGTTAGTCTATGATCCATTATGGAAGACGTTGATGCTGAGATACATCGAAATCTAATATGTTGCTAGGATTGAAGTGTAAATTAGGGGCGATGAATGTCAAGTAATCAAAAATAGAGTTATCTTTGACAGTATGATCTTTAAGAATAGGTTTGTTACACTGTTACGCCGTTCTTTGTCGTCGATACGAAATTCATTTGTTTTAATTTTTTGTTCCATTCGGTTTTCACTATTCAGTCGATATTTCGTCGGCTGACAAGCAAAACTCACTATAAAAACTGTCACTACCCTTAGCAACCTCTTATGTCAGTATTGAATCAGAACTGAGATACGAGCTTTATTTCACGTAGGTATTTGTTACTTAGTGAGTTTTGATTGTCAACCGACGATTTCGAAGTTGCGTTGCCAAGTAGTATCCACCATTTCTCTTACAACTATACGCTTCGAAATTATTTAGATGCTCTCAAACCGAAATTGAGAACTAAAAGGTACTCAAGCGATTAAAAAAACGTTCGCTCGACCAACAAAGATGGCGCACAGTATCAAATTTCAAAAACTCCAATGCATGGAAGAATAATCCCTATTTTCAAAGTATTATGTTTCAATATCGTCAGCTTTAATCACAATCCGTTTATGGGATGAAATCCTCAAAACCTTATTGCCTTCATATAAGGATGATATCAAGTTTTTTCAACAAGATGATACGACAATTACAAAGGATATGAAGTAATTGCGATATAACTGTGTTTCAAGCTTGTGAGCATTTTATTGGCGCTCAATAATAATTGGCTGTAATTGGTACGAACGTCAGCTATTCGGTCAGCGAATTGATTTATCCTGAATGGTCCCAACGGCCAAAAATTACTTGTTATTGTTTTATTGGGCATTGACAGACTAAGGACGACTGACGACCTGGACGCCTATCCAAATTGGTGGGAGAACTGTGATGAATGGGCTCATTGGAGGAAAAGAGGGAAGGCCTTTGCCGAGAACACTAAACCAGGCAAATAAAAAAATGTTTTACCTATTCTTCTAGTTATTTTTATTTTTTCACTTATAGCTCGGTTGCCCTGAAAACCAGAGTCGTGTCATCTGACACGACATATGCTGAGTGGCATCCTTTTTATTGTTCAAATCGTTACTGTTTCTACTTGAATATAATATATTACTCTGTACTGTATGGCACCAAAACCATTATTATTGTTATTCTAAAAATGAGCAAACGAATAGGGAATTACCACAATCTCGTAACAGATGTGCTTACCATAGAAAAAATCAACTGTGAAAGACTGGTTGTCATGGGATTCGAACCCGCTTCCTCTGGATTGCCGGTCCAACGTGCTTCCAATTACACCACCCTTCCGTCGATCACAGTGAATTTAATCAATGGTATTGTGAAGCTAGTCACTAGCGACATCTGCACTTAATGTTTCGAAGGTACTACAACCTTAAGCCACTCAAGTCGTGTGTACCATAATCGTCACAGAAGGGGGTATGTTTTTCTTACCTCAAAGCGCACTCGTCGACATCAGTCTCGCAATACCGGCCGCTGAAGGTCTGAGGGCACTCGCAAGTGTAGTTGTTGAGTGCGTCTACGCAGGTCGCGCCGTTCTGGCAAAGATGGCCGGGGCAGTCGTCTATGTCTATCTCGCAGTTCTGGCCTCGGTAACCTGTGGATGTAGGGATTGGTTAAATTGATGATTCATATATGAGTGCAATGCACGCAGAGCAGATGGTCGAGGGTGTCGAAAAGTGCTGGGGTAGAGACCACGGCTAGGCAAACGCGGCGTAGGACGTCCACCCACAATGGACAGACGACCTTATGAAGGTCGCCGGGACACGCTGGATACAGGATATTATTTAGAGCAATAACATAATCAGGTAAGTTAGTTAAAACACAATAAAGGAAATACATGGCTGAATGGCCACAGTGCGCTCTTTCGCATAGTTACCACAAACCTATCTGAACCTAAAAATACATATTCCTGCTTAAAAAACGGCGCTAATATTTTTCCAATCTGTCTAAACATGTGCTAATACCATCATGACTTAATATAAACCAACAAAATCTTGAATAAAAACGTTCTATCCACCTTCGCCGTCCATGGCGCTTACGTCTTTTACTTCCAAGCGCCATGTGTACCATAAACACATGGTCCATACTCGTGGGAACAGAACAGTGATAATTAAAGCTACGGACCGTTAAACGAAAAATGTATTAACTGTCTATGGGATAGTGTGTTTAAGGCCTACTTTCCCTTGGCTAGGCAATTAAGTCGTTCGCTAATCAGAACTAAGTATAGCAACGGTGTTTGACGCTTGAGAAGACATTGGTGAGACAAGGTGTTATTTTAGTACGAGGGACATAGGTCTGTTATGCCTTTGTGTTGCTAACAAGTTCATGACGACCTCCAAAGCTCAGTTGGCAGGGACCCTGAGGTCCCGTGTTCAAAATCCCAGTGATTTTCTTTGTGTATTTATCATAAAATATAATTTGATTAAGTTAGGGCACTCTAGGTCTACGAGTATTAACACATCATGTATTTTTACATTGTTATTTGTATGACTTTTTGTTGCATAAATAAATAAATAAACGTTTTCAGAGTGGCCAAAAAATAAGAGCAATTCCCGCTGCCATTAGCGTGAGCGTGACAGATACTTAATGTAATTAAAGTATCAGGTTTATTCCACAATAAGTATTCATGTGGGATAAAACTGATACTTAAATATAAAACAGTTATCTTTAAGTTTTGGCTTTTTTGTACATTGCCGTAAGTTGACCCCTAGGAAACTATTGGTACATTATCTGTAAACGCCAATATTCATTCATTTCAAATAGAGGGAAAGTCTTCTAACACCATTTTCGCGTAGCTACTCTGGATCAGGTAACTACACTAACCCAAAAGAGTACCGTGGGACGTCGATCAGTGTAAGAATGTCTCATGAGCTCATGGCATGACATTAATTTATCCAAATCGATGGCGTTTTTCATTTGCTTTTCATTAAAAACCCGATAGTCCCGCTACTGAATTTAAACAATCATAGATATTCCGGCAAAATCAATAAGTGAATTTGAACAGCAACTGTATTCAATTATTCAATATTCATGACAAACATCTTGTATTTGAAGAAGTCGAGATTATTTATGAGAATTGAGAATGGAATCTGGCTGTTTGATTTGTCTTTGTCAAAGAAAACAATTTTTCAAGCTGTTAGGGTTGTTACGCATGAATTCCCGATGCTGAATGAATAAAGGGTTTTATACACTATGAGCCCACACGTGTTCTGAAGATATAAAAATATTAATAATGGATTTTAAATCTTGACTTGCTTTTTATATCTACGTAGTCATCTGTCGATAAAGTTCCATGTTTCTTGGATTGAAAATGCATTGAAATAGGAAACTTGACTTGTTTTAAAAAAATGTTTTCAGCATGTTTCCTGGATTTGACAATACAGAGCTGTTCAGATATTTGTGAACATGGACGTCCCGATATATCTGATTCCGATTGTACTTAATGCGTGCTATCAAATATTTAATGTTTTGTATTTTATGAGTTAGTTTAACACTTCAGTCTATCTAGTAAGTTTAAGTGACTCCATATGCTTTTAATGTTCCCAAATTACTTAACATCTGTTATTCTATTACTTGTATGTCGGCAATTTATGTGACAGACAGTAATTAATACCGAAACTGATATTATTTACTGATATTTGACTTGTAATGGCTTACTTATAGCTCTTTTAGACAAACCAAGTTTTTAGCAAGAAAAATATATAGGTAGTCTGTGTAGCAGTCTATGTCAAATTAAAAAAATGTAGGCATGAAGAGTTGGCTTCCTATAGAAAATTTTTATTTGCCGCCTTATTTACTGACAGCGGTTGCTAGACAGAGTATAATTTAACACAATTTTAATATCACTGAAAAAGGCGGCAAATTTAAAAAAGAACACGAGAATTTGTTTTTTTTTTTAAACCACGCTATTTATGTTATTTATCTCAAACTATACTGTTTTATGTTGTCAGCCCGATCAAATAATATTCCGTCGCGCACGTTATTTTTTATTGATATAAAATTAGGACTAATTAAAATAAAATCACGCAGTGAATTGACTTCTCGTAGAATGTTTGGATTGGATCTAAACTAAATCGTATTCATGCATGTAGTTGAAAATAAGTTTTGTCTAGCACAGTTCACGAAACACGTCACTGATTAACTTTGCACTTTCACAGTAGCAAAAAACAGCGCTGAGGAAATAACTCATCTCACCTACATTCCAAATTGCCCGCCATTTTGCGTAATGATACTAATGAAACGTTACAAAATGATGCTTCACTTGGGTTCCGAGCAGAGAATTTTCGCGGGTGTACGGGGTTAATGAACTATTTTTTTTTTAATATTTAATATCCCGGTTTTGACGCCAAGGCGTAATTTTTTTACACGCGGACAACACTTAGATCTGACATTTTTTGTTAATGGCAACCAACTTGCTAAAATTAATATTTTTTGACGACAACACTGATTACACAAGACCACTTATATTTTTTGAGCGGCTTATTAAAAATAGTCACATTTTTTTTCCAAAACTAAAACTATCTCCTATGTAAATATTTAAATAGACAGATTTTATAGATACACGAAACACGTTTCGGTCTTTCACCGACAAATAGGTATAAAAAATCGAAAAGCTCATTTAGCGGATCTACCACCTCGATTCAGTCCAAAATCATGACAAATTCATTAGTATTTTCGTCGTCGGATCAATTACACTGATGTCTGTCATCGAGTGACGTAACAACTGTCACAAGTGTGGGAACCGCCATGACTAAAGCCACCCCATGTGGAATTTTAAGTACTCACATGTGGCACCCGAAATCTCCATCAAATGATGGAGATTTCGGGTTCGCTTCCTGAGTTCTATTTTCGAAGTGTGAAGTAACGGCTAATTCAGATGAAATCTACTTAAAGACCTGACATTAAATTTAGCGTTACTCATGACTTATGGCACATCTGTCAATATTAGTTAGTTGACTATCTGACATTTGTTTACTGGGGAGGGCTTTTCGATCCCCAAATAAAATTATTTGTGAGATAAACTTATCAGTTATCACTATCGATTAGAAAAAAAAGGATAAGGCTAACGTTTGTCTGCAAATACTGGTAAAACACTAAACAAAATGTACGGAACAGAAGATTTTTTTCATACAGATAGCAAAAAAGTGTATTTAGAGGTAGGGATTTTTTTTTATCAGACAACTAAGGATAATAGGCTCTAAACGCGTTAATGTGCTTTAAAATGTCTATTTATATGTAAATATTTTTAGGACGGTAGAGTCAACGATTGATTGACATTTCAAAATTTATTATCGCGTTCATTTTTAAGGCGGCCTTATATACAAAAATAAGCCGAAGTATCTAGTGAAAAAGGACAACTTCCCGGTTGTGCAAGTAAGTTCACTATAGAAATATTTCGCTTGTTTATTCAGTCTCAACCGCTTTGGTATCTAATAAACAGAGTCAGTTATCTGAGCAAGCATTATTTACAAGTACTTTCGAGTCGTGTTAGCCCGCAGCTAGTCTCTAGAGCTAGCGCAGTGTAGCGAGTTTCAACTTTCAAACGATATTTTACTGTTTTAACGCCAAAAACGGTTTTATACTTGTCTAATCAACTAGAAAACTAATTAAAAAATATAGGCGGGAAGTGTTGGTTTCCATAGACAATTTGAATTTCCCGCCTTTTTCTACTGACAAGTTGGTTGGACAGAGTATATAAACTCATTAACGTATTACTCATGGCCTGGATGCTACTTGCTAGTCCTTTAAGCCAAGTCAAAAACAAAATATTGTCGCTAGATGGCGCTCGTAAAAGATAACTAGAAAAACTAGAAAGCTAATGAAATACTCATCGAATGTTTTTATAAGTTATTGGCTTAAAAGACTAGCATACAAGCCATAATTATTAAAAATAAATAAGTTTGGCAGTTCTTTTGTTTGATTTGAATGTAATATGTGGTAGAATATACCTATTCTGTCTAATAAAGCTGGTTGGACAGACTGTAATATTTAGATTAAAACTCGTGATTATCGTCAAAGCTTCAGAAATTGTAAAAACTAGCCAACGAACAACGATTGTTAAATGTTAAGCCACTTTCTAATGCTCGTTGAAACATTCTATAATAGATAATAGGTAAGTAGCTAACCAACAAACGAATGTCTCGAACAAGCTCCTTAAAATTTAAGGAGCTTGTTCGAGACATATGAGCTTTATACTAAATATGCTGACAATGTAAATGCCCGCCATGTTCCTACGTTTAATACGGAGCAGAAACGGGCATATATATGTTATAAATATAGTATTAACGCCATAATAAATGTGTATAGATATTATGAGCACCACGGCCGCTTCGATATATCTGCGCTCACAGGTCACAGACATTCGCGTGATAGCCCCGGGGCACGGTCGACTTTCGACTCAAGACGAGACGGAGCATTCGATTTACTGACTGTATTTAAAATTCTATTTTTAGGTTGCGTTCTTTATATCCTAAGGTTATAGACACCATATTTATTGAACCATGGTTAGCTTTGAAACGGACAACTCATATGAACTATATATTATATTTATTGTTCTCGTTCAAAATTGTGACGTGTGACATTTCGTACGCTATGCTATGTGGTAACGACCTATACCAATCGTCAGTAAAATAAAAAAAAATGTAAACAAATATGGCTGACTTTTCATAGCATTTGACGTCTTTGACACGTATTGTGAAACACGCCCGCAGGCTATATATTTTTACGTTAATATTAATATATATCATTTTAACTAAAAATGTATGTGAACTCTGAAGGTTTTAAGTTGATAATAAAACCAAGAGTGTGTTCTAAAAGTGCGTGATTATGCAATAATGCAAGTTTTTAGATTTGTTAACATATTTTTTATTATACTGACAAATGCTATACACCAATTCGATCACTGCGCTCGGGAAGTATGTCAAAAAACGTCACCAATAAGATTGTAAGAAATATATGAGGGAATTATGTAACCTAGTAACCTACTGACCTGGGGCCTATTTCTCGAAAGCTTGTAACTTGTAACACAAGCGGAAGTCTCTTTTTGACACTATTAATTAGATAAGGACTTCCGCTTGTATTACAAGTTACAAGCTTTCGAGAAATGGGCCCCTGTAATTGACTTGTAAAACATTGGCTTTTATTAATAAATATCTTGTATCTTGTATGAAAGATACATTTTAAGTCGAATGAGTAAGTCTGAGTACAGTCGCCATCAGACATATCAGAGCGGCCTGTGTGCTCATAAATATCTGAGCAAACCTCTATTGTCATGGTGTTATAGTACATGTTTGTACTCGTATAATTGGCTATGTAAAGTTTTTTGAAGGTGTAAGAGCCGCATTTTCTCGATTCATAAGACGACGGCTATCAGGGAAAAATATTTCATACCTTCGGAAAACTTTACATAGCCAATTGTACGACTGTACATTATTAAATATTATTTTTTATGCTATCACGGATATTGCAGTAACTCCTACTCCTAACTGAGCGGACGCGTTATTATCCAACATATAAGAGCATTATTAGAATAAATTTAACCGAATAAAGCTACCCGTAAGGATGGAATGGCGTTCTACTAAAAAGGATACGAGAATTGCCATAGCCCTTCGCCGATGGCGAGTCGATCGCTCGGAACCAGGCTTATTTTTTTTTAATTCATAATAGGTAGACGTTTGACCACGATCATACTTGCTGGAAAGTGATGATGCAGTCTACGGTGGAGCACTTTTACCCATGAGATACCTATTCACTCTTGCCTTGATGAAGGCTTATGATGTTATAGGTAAAAAACTTGAGTAAGTCACCTGTTGTATGTAGTAGTGATCTGGGTATCTCAGCGTTTCAACCGCCTAATTTTGGTGGCATAATTTTTGCCGAAGTTTCTATTCGTTACAATGTGCTCACTATGTATGTGAATTGTGTATATGTATATGCCATAAGCTAAGAAGGCCTAATCGTGATAAAATCTACTGACTTAAATATTTTTCTATTAAAGCGTTACCATTGTCGGATCTCGAAACATCACATGCCAAAAAAATCGATATATAGTTTTTCTTATTTTGTAATTCCTATATTCTATTCAACCATTTTTTTTAATTTTGTCGCCTTTTCTACAGCCAAGCTGGTTGGACAGAGTGTACTTTTATTTTTTTCTACGTCATCATTAAACGTAAAATACAGCATTATTACTACAATTTAATTTATAAATTGCTATAAAGTTTCAGTAGCGTTCAGAAAAATCAGGAAAATATCGGGATCACTTTAAGCTGGTGTGACCAATGAATAACCAAGTCCCGCGTGGCAATGGCAACACCGGGTTATGAAACGGTCCAGCCATGCTGCATGACTATGTTTTAGAAAAACCCGCGCCTCTTCTTATGGTCTGAACATTTTCCCGGGTTTTTCTTTGACATTTATAGAGCGTTATACAAATTCTGTTGATGGTTTGCCCACACGACTTTTTTTAGTTCGAAGGTTTGGCTGAAACTACACAACAAAAAAATTTAAACGTTTTAACATTAAGAACATTATTTACTTTTATTGTCTTAATGGTTTAGGAAAATCTATTGGCAAGAATTGTTTAAATAACACATAGATTTCAGAGAGCAGTATTCATCATCATTATTTCAGGTACATTGAAAATAAACACATTTTGAATACAAGATTTGTTTACCTACATTGTTTGCAACTTTTTTTAGTTATAGTTATAATGGAAAAGGATCAACGACATTCAATACGTTTTTTCACAGACAAAATA
>JALPQI010009462.1:0-44898 GCA_025490895.1 Thaumatotibia leucotreta
AGAAGAGAGGTCTTTGACATGAATTTCCAATCGATACCACTGTTGGTTTGATTTATTTTTTATTACTTCATGTAGGTAAAGCGTAGTTAATAGTTATATCTAGTCACATGTATTAAATTCGCATCATGATTTTTTTACTTCTGAGTTTCTATCGATTCGAGGGAATCACTAATTCATGCATTAGACTGTACCGGTGCAATAATCATCATCATCATCATCATCATATCAGCCGAAAGACGTCCACTGCTGAACATAGGCCTCCCCCAAAGATTGCCACAATGACCGGTCCTGCGCCACCCGCATCCAGCAGACTCCTCCTCCTGCCCAAATATGCGATCGTCGATTCAGCACAAATATAAATAAGAGGTTAAAGAGGTGAATCGCGTGCGATCTCATGCTAACCTTATTTGACTATTTGGGAGGTATCTAATCTGTACGTTTCAAAATTGTAGAATTCAGATACCAAGGTCGCTTTTTGTAAAGTTATAATTTCGCTGTTCTAGCCTCTCTTTCTAGCCAATAAGTGCATGCGTTAGAGAGGCAAACAGCGAAATTGTAAATTGTAACTTTATAAAACGCGAGCTTGCTCTCTGGTGGTTTACATTTGGCATTGCTCTCACACTTACGTACGGATTTGCTAGCATGACAGAGAGGCAACGTCGAGTGTGGACTGTGGTTTCCTGTAGGCCCTATGTGCTACGTGATGCGTAGCACGTCGCTACGCAAAAGGCTACTACGCAGTTGCTACGCTTACGTAACGGCATGGCGGAGCGTCTACGTCTCTTTGTTGTGAGGCGGAGACTAAGGATAAACAATTCCGGTAAAATGTTTGAAGAAGCCAAGTTTCGGGACAAGCGCTATTTATGATAACAAAGATGTATTAATAAATTGAAATTGGTCATTTTGGTGATTGAACTGTGTCATATCAACTATATTAAATATAAAGTATCCGTTACTTTAGTAATGAAGTTCAAGTATGAATTTTGGTATAAAATTAATTAAATAAAATAATTATAAATCATACATAAAACGGTAGGTATTAAGTTGCGTATTGCAATTGTTTAAATAATTAAAGTAGTGCCTTACATTTTTTTTAGAAATTTCATTTTTTTTGTCTTATGGTTCTAAATACTATGTACTTATATTAAGAAATTTCTATATTAATATATACGTCTCCATGTATGAGTCCACATTGTGTTATATAGGTACGGGTAGGAATAATTTTTATGACTAATTCGAATTCTGATATATGTACACTATGTACAGGGTGTAATCGATAAGTGTTTTCAGGCCATAATTCCGTAAATATGAGAGATATCAGAAAAAATTTAACTGATATCGAAAGTACGTTACAAAACGAGTAAAATTACACTAATAAATTTTTAGAAATATAATCAGAAGTATCCCAAATATTAACTTCAAACCCTTCCATACATTTAGTAGGTAACCGTTCATTCAAAGATAACAAACTTTTCGTTTCATAATAAATGTTAGATTAATTATTTCATAAACGGTAGTATTATTATTTTATTACAATGTATTCGTACAAATAACGAATCTCTAACAGTTTTCTCTCTTACGGCACCCGACATTCTTTAAGGCTGTAAGTCGTCATACTAAATGTATGGGAGCGTCTTAACTTAGTATTTTTAATATAACTTCAACTATTTAGAAAAAGTTATTAATGTAATTTTACTCGTTGGGTAACGTACTTTCGATATCAGTTTTCTGATATCTCTCATATTTACGGAATTATGGCCTGTAAACACTTATCGTTTACACCCTGTATACTTACTTACGATATGTATACTTATTATATTTAAATAATATTATCTTATTTACGTGATCGCGTGCGATGTGTTCGTAATAATAATAACTATTTCATATTTATTGTACTAAACTGTCATTATTTCCTGTCCTATTTATTTAAAATATTTTTAATGAATGGAAATACTTGCTAGCAACATGATTTCTCATTATGAAGTGTGTTATTTTCTTGATGGAGTCGTTTGAATGGACATATAAATTGGATTAGAATGAGCTTGGCAATCCTTTTAACGCCCAAATCAATAATTTAAGTGTTGACGTTTGTCTGGCGAGCCACGAGCCTGTACTGTCTGTTATGATGTGGGGACAGTCAAGGTCTCAGATACCTATTGATACATCATTATATGTATTGGGGCGGTCGTATATGTATCGATAATTTTTGATACGATCGAATATCGCAAACAGACGGAAAACATACCCATAATATATTTTTGTGTGAATATCTGAGCGTTTCAGCCGCCTAATTTTGGAGGCATCATTTTTGCCGAAGTTTCTATTCGTAACAATGTGCTACTTTGTCATTTGAAGGAGGCACGGTACCTTATACAAATGACGAAGTATAACATTGGGACGATTAGAAACTTCGGCAAAAATTATGCCACCAATAGTAGGCGATTGAAACGCTCAGATATTCACCTTTTTTAAGTATTATCAAATATTTATCCTCTTTTCGTGTTATTTTAACACTTAGTTTTTATGTTTCCTTATTACAGTTACAACATACCACCTCGTTACTACCGTATTCTAATTGGCTCATTACAGTCATTACATTGCGTAATCGTGGTTTGTAAGTTTATTTAAGAAGCATAGAAAGACAAAAATACATGAAATTACTAAACATAGATATACGTGGTTTTAACAATTTATCATTGTGACTTTGTGAATAAATTAAAAATTAAGAATTTACCGGCAGCTTCAAAGTAGTAGTTAACTTTAAGTGGTAGTTTTCCAACCTACAGTCTATTCATCTCTACTTGTCATACAAGTTTCAAACCTGCGACATACTTTTTTTTCTTTGACCACTAGATTCCCCAGAATCAGGAGAACGGGGGCAATATTTGAGTCACATATTAATTACTGAACATGGAAATTTCACTTTTTACGTAAAGAAAATATGGACTTTGAGGGTAAAAAATTGTTTATTAGACATCACAAGTAAGGATGTACGCCTTAAACAAGTCTAGTAGATGCGTAGGAATCACGCCAGTTCCATTAGACTAGGTATTGATTTCACGTCCCTTGTTAACCTTGAAGAGGCGCCAAACTCAGGCCTTTTGTCGGAGCTTTCAGATGTAACCTAGCGAATCTCGAGCCATAGCTTTCTAGGTCACTACGACTCTTTGTTCGCCGATGTCTTTTGTTTACCTACCTAAGACTTCATAAAGTAACGGGAGTGTACGTAGTCCTTACTGAGACAGGCAGATCTTATTGTCATTTATACAGGGTGGAAAAAGATTTTGGGTCAGTGAGGGCAGCTACCAGATCCCGTGTAGCTACGCGAAAATGGTCTTAGAAGACCTTCCCGCGATTTTCAATTAAAGAAGATTAGCGTTTTCAGATTTTGGAAAAAGTATACAGGGTGCGAGGAAATGGTCATTTTTGAGAAACTTTTTTTTTGATGCCAATCGATCCTGTTTCTATTCAGGATCAAAAGCTTGTATGGGACCAAAAAAAAATTTTCGGCTAGAAAAGCCACAAATCGAGAATTGAAATTCTCATACAAATTGTATGAAAATTAAAAATTATTTTTCACCCTTATTTTTTTATGCCTATCGATTCCATTCCTACCCAGTACCAATAGTTTCCTACGGGTCAACTTATGGCAATGTACAAAAAATCCAAAATTTCAAGAAAACCGTTTTCATACTTTTACTATGGAAAAAAAGTGAAACCTTAATTACTTTACCTGTCACGGAAATTAGTCATCCTATACTAAATGATAATAATAATACTGTATGAAATCATTAGCAACGTTAATTAGCGTCACAGATAATGTAATTAATTTTCACTTTTTTCCCATAGTCAATGTATGAAAACAGTTTTTTTTATTTTTGTTTTTTTTTTACCTTGCCGTAAGTTGACCCGTAGGAAACTATTGGTGCTAAATAGGAATGGAATCGATTGGCATAAAAAAATTAGGCGTGAAAAAATAATTTTAATTTTCATACAATTTGTATGGGAATTTTAAATCCCGATTTGCGGCTTTTCTAGCCGAAAAATTTTTTTTGGTCCCATACAAGCTTTTGATCCTGAACAGAAACAGGATCGATTGGCATCAAAAAAAAAGTTTGTCAAAAATGACCATTTCCTCGCACCCTGTATACTTTTTCCAAAATCTGAAAACGCTAATCTTCTTTAATTGAAAATCGCGGGAAGGTCTTCTAAGATCATTTTCACGTAGCTACACGGGATCTGATAGCTACCCTCACTGACCCAAAATCTTTTTCCACCCTGTATATATTTAAGGAAAAAAAACTTAAACTTTTTTTCGTTTCATATTTCTATCATACTTCCTAGTTCCTAGTGGTTAATGAAATATGAAATCGACTACCTACTCAATAAGTTTTTATCTAGGTTAAATGCTTAGATATAAATATTCTCACTTTTAGAGACTTAACATCTCATGTCATTATTACATTTCAATATATTTTAAAACTATTTCATGTTTTTGTTCTCAATGCAAATGAAGAATCGTTTGACTTGGATTAAATGTATCGAGAATTACTTTAGAAGTATACCTTTTAATTCCAGTGATTGAAAAAGATGAAACATTTACAAGCGTAGGTACATATATATTGTCTAAGTGTCTAACAACTAGCGTAGGTATTTTCAAAATCATAGTTTTAAGTGTAATTACATACCTGCATACTCTTGTTCATCGCGTTTAAACAATTTCGCAAGTGATACACTGTATAAGTACCTTGTTTATTTTGAGAATAACACGTACCTATAATTTAATGTACTTACCATGTACTTCACATGACTGTATGAATGTGCAACCACGGATTAGAGTCATAAATTGGTAAACCACAATTTTTGGGGATTTAATTCTGTTAATTCATGCCATAAATACTAACAGTAACAGTACAAGTATTAATCTGGCAGCATTACGTGATCAATAGAACATCAATGAAAGCGCGACCGACCATCCATCAAGCTAAACCAAACTGCCAGGGAGACGTATAGCGTTACCGCTAATGGATTCCGGGTGTACCTACCTTTTCGAGTGAGGATCTTGTGAGATCAGAAAGCTAGAGGCTTTATAACTGTAACTGAATAGAGACACCGATGTTGAATAGAAACGGATGAAATTAAACAACAGTTGTGTTTACTAGTAATTTTGGTAAAACTGTTTTATGTTGGTTCTTTATTTATGTAACTTTACAGGAACCTTGGCAAAACAATCTATTCTTTATTAGACACTATTCAAAAGTTATACTTTATGATCGTTACAGGAAAAAGTAGAAGTTATTGAAATATTATAAACGGTGTGTACAATAATATCCATTTCGTTTTTAGGATTCCATATTAGTCAACCTTTAGCTATAGTTTAGCCATGTCTGAGATGTCCGTGGATAATCTCAGTGACCGTTAGCACTGAAAATTGGTACCATTATGTAAATCAATGACGCCAACAAAGTCTTAAAATACGAAGTAGAAAAAAGTGTTTTATTTTATTACTAAAATTATTACATAACATAACATACTTTTATCTTTGTTCCAGAATTTGCTGGCATCGTGAAAGAAAAAATAATCAAAATTCTGCCACTTCAGATATTATTTTTTTCGCGTCAGTGTCAGTGTCAGAATTACAATAATAACAAAAATGATAGACGATAATTGAACAAAATCTGCTGCGTTAACTTTATTAATACACCTGTGAAAGTGCCGCGCTTGTGATCATGGAGATGTTACACTAGCGTTGTGAGCTAGCAAGCTCCCCAACCCTCGCTCGACCCATCAATGCTAAACTACAGACTAGTTTCAACGCATTTCTTGAAGCAGCCGTAAATCTCTTAAAGAGCAAATTTTATAGTGACTGTTTGTGCCGTACCAATATGTGCCGCGACCGAGACATGTCGGAGCAGAGGAGTGACATCATCAAATAGACTGTGCACGAACGAACCTTCTAGACTATAAATTAATATAAGTTTAGTGTCAAGTTTCCGCCAAAACGGCGCGTGTTTCCGCCCTGTCGTTTCGTTTTGTTCATTTCTGTTTATTTTATATCAAAGGATAAGCAATAACCCGGTGCTTAAGCATTTGGTTTCGGATTTTTGGACGGGGTTCAGCCCGGAGGGGCCCCAAGCGACCTGGCCAGCCGCAGTCGGGACAACATTTCCAGGATATTGGACTCCATAGTTGGTGCCGCAAGATACTGCATTGTAAGTAAAACTGATTTTTTTTTTAGCTGTAAGTGATATATTGTTTAAATCGCGCCCGATCTGAGACATGAAGCTATTTCATTCGATTACATTTTGAGCGCGCTTCTCACAAAATTAGAGCTGTTTTTGAATTGCTCCAGAAGTTTTCAAAAGACTAAATGCTACCATATAGGTATTGTGTAGGTACCTACTGTTCGCGACAAGCCGATTTGGCATTCGAGACGTCAGACAAGCAGCTGGGTCATGGTTGTAAGTTAATTCCAGCATGTAGCTCTGATGTCTGATTGATCATTATTCATTTGATCTTAAGCCAGTCTGAAATGTAGGTCAGGTATTACCATAATTAACGTTTTGACCTAAATTTTTTTGTAGTTTCTTGAAACATCACAATGTTTAGATCATAGATGCCATATTTATTAGGTAATTTTCGTAAAATACCTAACTAGATTCTTCTCGGCAAACTTAATTTTGTTCAATGACGGTACCTACATGTTTTTTACGAGAATGGCATAGGACGTATTTTTTCGTAATGCTCGTTTTTTCGTGGTCACTTGGACAAACAAAGTAAACCAAAAAAGTCTTGTATTACGAGTATTTAACAAGTAGGTAACGCAACACATTTAATTTATCTGTTCAAGTTCGGGTTTCTTAATTCTCTTGTTATATAAACAATGGCGTCAATAGTTAATGGATTGCAACGATGTTTGCCTTGTAGAATCTGACTATACCTACTCGTAGTTATTCAGGGTACCTATTATAAATTTATTCATATCAGCACCAATACTAACAGATATTTATCGTAGATTATATAAGAATTAGCGAAAGCATGAATGTAGCGTAGCAAGTTTTTATATCAATTATATTTAGAAGAAAAGTAGCAATAGTATTTTTATAATTATACAATTGCAATTTTTTAAGAGTCAGTAGCGGATTTGAAAATTAAAATTGTTACATGTTGGAATACTGGAAAACTGGACATCATTTGAAATCATTGTGATAACTTTCCAATTCCGGTAGAGTTTTAACACAGGTACAAATCACTTACATATTACCAATCGTAAGCGAAGTTGAGCTATTTGCCTGCTAATTTGACACCCTCGTCGACCAATACTTATTACATTCGGTGGACTTGTTTCTGTATTTTTATATTTAGCATACTTATTACAGGTATTAAATGGTAAAACATGTAATAAAGTAATACTTAATATGTAGATAATATATTAGGAGTTAATGTAATAAAATCTCAGTATACTTTGCTAAACTGTCGATATATTAAATGTAGGTCCTAAATTATAGCGAAAAAAAATCAATCACTGTGTATAACATGTATAAAAATATTAAAAATAAACAGAAATCCTTTTAAGTGCGACAAAATGCCACACACTATTGGAGCGAAATCGAATTAATACGTCTACGGATTCTTTAACTTTATATTTTTTTAAATTAAACAGTTTCATTGATTTATAAAATAGAACTAGCGGCAAAGGTCTTTAAAAGTCTGGTGGTAGGTGCCTTTGGTTTTAACAGTAATAATTAGATAGTTGTATAATTACACGAACACTAAAATGAACATGCCACTAGTTCGAGTTGTCGCAAACAGTAACGATACTTGTGTACCTACGAGTAGATATTTGGAGTGTTTCAGTTGCACTAGATCCATACATGGTTTAATTTCAGAATCCTCACATAACGGCCTTTGGAAATTGGGGATTTTATTTCGAGTAAAGTTTAAAATCAGAAGCGAACATGGTACAATTGGATATTCTGCAGGTACTTTTAAATTCATAGGAGACGGTGGGGCTTCATATTGTGACATCATTATGTAGAAAGTAGTGAACCTATTCTATTTACCAATGATAGCTTTGTATTCGCTTCTATTTATTTATGATTGGTACGGGAAAAGTTGCTATAAAGAGTGGTTCGGTATAAAAGTAGCAGATTATGATATGGTATATTCTTAAACTGACCGGTTTTTTAAAACAGGACTTATTTTTTTGTAATCTTTATAAACAAAACTTTAAGACAAAAATACATTCATTTTCAATCTAATGATCATCTTTAGTATTTTGAACACGGTGTTCTGGCAGTATTTTATTTACCTGATTTAATACCTTTAACAATTCATTTTTCTGAATGTTTAACGAGTAGTTTTATGCGTCTTTGAACAGTCTTATTACGAAACAGCCCCTGTTTAATTTACTTTAAATTTGGGGGTGCTGAGAGGTATTTACTACTTTGGTGGTTTTGCATTTTTCACCGAAAATGAACTCCCCTACAAAAGTAGGTACTTTCAGAGCTTGCAGTAGTGGTATTTACTTCTGACTGCCTTGAGTAAGAACCAGTTAAGTAATGCAACTGTTTTATATGTATTATTAGATCATGTTCTCTAAGACGCAAATCAGCTAAAAAAACGGTACCAATAGTGCAGTTCAAAAAATCAAAAGTGTATAGGTATATTGCTGTAATGAACGTCTAAATACACACAAGCTTGTTTGATTTAATATGATTGTATTTTTATTTTAAACTAAAGGATTACTAAAAAATAAGTACTGCATAATCAAAACCGATCAATTCGAAAAGATACCATATATATTAATGATTTATCAGTACAGAAAGATACTGCACTTAAATAGTGTCAGAAATTTAATATGATGTTTGTGCGATACTTTTCCTGTCACCATTTGTTTCAAAAGTAAAATCTTTATGCGTGGGTACGTAAGAGAGGCGTTATAACTGTAGTGTTTTAAATAAAGTTGCTTTAAATACGTATGCAAATAAGTAAATTATAATATTAGAGATACCTACTTACGTATAATTATGTATATTACCTTAATAGTGATTTAACACCTCCTTAGCATTTAAACACCTGTTCATTCACATATTTGAATCCCATTTAAAGCCGCAAAATATCAGCTTTACCCACTTTAAGATTCACATGTGCGCACATTACACATACATTGTAACAACGGTAGGGTTACGGGCACGAAAGCGAGTGCCCGAGCGAGCGGCCCGTTGTTATAACTGGGCTCGGGTGGCGTGCGCAGTGCTGCGAGCGGGAGCGGGCGCGGGAAGCGGACGAGATGGCAGCGCCCGAGTGCGAGCGGGAGGCGCGCAAGCGGCGCGAGCGCCGCGACTCTGGCTGCGCGCACGAGCGAAAGGAGAGGCGGCCGCACAGCGAAGACCGTGCTCCCCCGCCACCACCACCGCCACCACTTCACGACTATAACCGTCTTGAGGTAAGTAAATATGACGGAGAAGATTGTATTCCGATTCGCAAAAACGAATATATAGTTAGTTTAAAAATGAATGTGGCGTCCTAAACTATATCTAAGTACAAATAAATATGCGGGAGTACAAAGTAAAAGGCAATAAAATAACTACAGTTGACTGTAGGATAAATACTTAATTTAAATATACGTGTATATCTGAATGAATCGACATTTATTTTGTCTGTTATTGCCATAGTTACGGCCTCTTGAGTCACGCTGGTTTTATTCAAACATGCGTATAGTCCATGTTAGTAGGTGGCCCATTAAGGAAAGAGCTTATTAACACCAATAAAATGCATGTTTGTATAGTTTTTTAAGTAGCACGATTCTGCATAAAACTAGCGTGACGCAGGAGACTGTAACCATGGCAATATAGATAGAAAAAAGTTGATTTCCCCATCTATCTTTTTTTACTACGCTTTCTAGCTAGAGCAGAAAGTAGCCAGAGATTATGAATGATTTTTACAAAGCTGACACACAATTTTATTGATCAACTCGTTAGCATGAAAATGATTTCAACTGAAACTTTTATCCAAACAAATCATATTTCTGAAGATTTGTAAGTAACTTCAACTATTTGTTAGTCAAGTGCGTGTATGTGTTCAGTCGGAGCGCCGCGCCGAGAGGTTGTCGCGAGCCCGCCGCCCCCAGTTCGGCGGCAAGCGGCGGCGAGCGCCTGCCCGCCAGCACAGGCAACCCAAGGAGAACGAGCTCGAAGATGTGCGGACCGCCACCCCGCCGCACTTGGACTACACCATGTTGCAGAAACCACAACGTATGTATCTGTCGGTGCTTCACGCCTAGCCAAGATGTAATACTGCAATCGTATACGATAAGCGTTAAGTCACGTGACCATAATAATGTATGGAAATTGTCGCGTGACTTTTCGTTCGTATCTATCATTGTCATACATTTTATTACTTATCGCCTATCGTATAAGATTACAGAATGGCATCTTGGATAGGCCTGCAGCAGTTCTCAGGCACATACTCTGTCAACAATTTAGATGCGAAGGATTAAAATATTCAAAGGATATAGTTTTTTGAGCTATTTACGTGTGCCGCCACAAAAATATTTCATCCATCCAGTCCACAGGTAAATACATACCTACATATTTCAAAATGATAAAAATATATCACAATTTGAAACACTTTCAAAAGTTGATCGCAATCGCAGTTAGTTATTATTTTGCAAAATACCTAACTATTGTCCGTTAAAAGTTTAATACGATTTTGATTAGTAAAAAACTGAAGATTATGTAAATAGAATATTAATCCCGCGGCGTGGTGACGGCAGTAAGAATACATTTGACACCACCCTAAATCGTCCCGTGGGTGTCATAATTAGAGGTCGGAACTATGGGTGCAAAACTTTAACAAAACTTTAAAATTTACATATGGGAACACTTTAGTTAAGAAAAATACGAATATTATTGAAAAATCTGTATCCAATTTTATTCCCTATCTCGAAATCTTAAACTTACAATGTTTGGGTGAGTAGATGAATATTTTATGATGTATGTGTGTAGTGATGTATATTTTATGTTATGATGTATGTGCTATGTCAAGTCCACTTGACAAGTTTTGTTAAAGTTTTGCACCCATAGTTCCGACCCCTAGTCATAAGAGTCAGCAGTCGACTCTGTCGACATATCTACTTTTATAGAAGATTGATGAGATGGTCACACTACTACGATCGCCAGCGGGTGCTTATCGAGCGTGGCAATTATGGGCATTTACTTCCTAATACGTCCATACGCATAATTAATAGGAAAGGTCTACGTGCAGCAGTAGACATGTATTGTAGCCTTACTTTCTGTCCCAAACTTACTTTCTATCAAGCTCGTACTCGTGTATCGGTGCGAGCGAGCCGGTTAGAAAGTAAGTCTGCGTTAATAACGCGGTAGCTCAAAGCACAATGGAGAGAGCTGATGATAATTCAAAATAATAAAATTGTTGGTGTACTCGTATTACAGTATGCGAGGAGCCAGAAACCTACAGTCTTGACGCAGTGCTAGGCGCGTCCGCAGCCGAGGATGCCGCGGCAGCCGAGCGCACGCGGCGGGACGAGCGCAGCGTGGCACCGCACTCGCGCCGCGATCAGCCCGCGCCCGACCGTCGTCTTGACAAGATTAACAAGAAGGTATGAATCACAAAGAAAAACAAAGATTACAATAGAAGAATCCTTTGATTTTTCCGTGGCGTTTCACCATAATTACAAGTCTGACAATTGTAAAATATCACTGTTACTGACGTCACAGGGCTCCGTACGCTACGACTACCGCTTACTAGCGGACGGTCCATATGCTTGTTTGCCACCTACATAAAATTATTACTATTAACGTTATTATATCGTTAATAAACTACTTTAAATTTTCTGAAACCCGTGACAATTGTCGCAAGGTTTAGAACAATTTTCATTAAATCTTGACATGAGGTTCGACTTATGTCGGAAATTCGCTACAATTGTCGTGTTTTTTGTGACAATTGTAATTTAGCTTCTCAAAAAAGTAGTAAGTGGTAAGTGGTAACTGTAGCCTATAGGCGCTCCCGATTGTAGAAACAGTAAATTTACAATTGTAGCACTTGTCAATGTGGTGAAATTGGGGCCTGATCGCGGAATAAGAATATAGGGATAAATAGGTACCATTTAACAGTTGGTCAACTATTGATGAACCTATTTCGTAGTGCAGGTCCTAGTCCAGGCCAAAGCCCAGGCACCTATTATACCTAACCATGAAGACTGAAATATCTATTGACAGATACTATTGACGATGATTGTATAAGCCATACATGTACTATAGCGTTCAAAAGAGCCTGGGCAATCGAACAAAACTATCGTTTGAAGCTAAATTGAGCGCCACCTTTGTGGGATTGATGTAACAAGGCTATTACAGATGTAAAGGTAATCTTAGTAGTAATGTTAGCTTTCCCTAGATGGCGTTGATAGTCAAAAAACTAAAAAAATTGTGCACACAGATTTAAACTTTATTTATTTTATAACTCCTCGAGTATTCTGACGAGACTTATTCTTTTCTACTTACTGACTTATGTTTTTTTTAGGATACTTTTTGTTTTTTTTTATTGTCATTATTGAGACATTATTAAATCTGTTCAAACATCCTGTGTATTTTGAATTCATCCACCGGAGCGTAACGTAACCGGAAAGCCCTTTTAGGCCAAGATTTAAAAAAACACAAATTAGTTTAATATTCGTGGGATACGAACCTGGGCACTCTAGTTTAGAAGCCGTATGCGCAAACCACTGAACCAAAGTGTTATTAGTAAAGCCGCTGAAATATAACGTCAGTTGAAACCTTGGTATATTATCCGTAAAATATGCTAAGGGAATTACAGTTTTATTACCATAAGACTAACGTTAGAATGGCATATCAACGTTTTAATATATTGATAAAAATGTATACTATAAAAACGTAAGAGGGTAAGTTTAAGTTTTCTAAATACCATACTAGTGCTGATTTTTTTCTTAATCAAAGATTCATCGCATGTTCCTTTGTCTGCTACCGTATACGATTGAAAGTGTATTACCGTTACTAGCTGATTATAAGAATGAGTTGTTCGTGCAATATTGATATGATAACCAGATCGCAAATAATTGCCTTGCATAAGGAAGGCAAAAATAAATCAGAGATTGCTAGAGAAACAGGTGTCAACGTAAGTAGTTTAATTTACTTCTTTTCGGTATTAAAATGTTTGCATTATAATTTAATAATAATTATAGTATATTTTTTACAATTGTTTCAGAGGAAAACTGTTTCTTTATGGGTAGATCGATACCAAGGAGAAGGGTCTTTGTCCCACCGGCATAAAACTGGAAGACCACGCCTCATTGACACACAGCAACGTCAGTTGATGGTGCGGGAATATGAGGAAGACGGATTTAGGCCCACAAGACACTACGCCGGTTTGTTTGGCACAAGTCCGCTTACGGTTCGTCGTGTGCTTCATGAGGAAGGCATCCATCACCGCAGACATGCCATCAAACCTTTGCTGACGGATGCTCACAAAACGGCAAGGTTACAGTTTGCTCGGGACCATCTTCTTGACGACTGGACTAGTGTCGTCTTCACTGACGAGAAGACTTTTAAATCCAGTCAACACGGACGCCTGAGCTTGTGGCGTCGAAATAATACGCGATACGACAACGATCATGTCGTGCCCAACATGGAATCGGGGCGTATCACAGTGAACATGTGGGGTTGGATGAGTGCAGCTGGTCCGGGAGAACTTGTCAGAATACCGTGCAAATAGTGAACATTATGTAGAAGTGTTGGAGGAGACCATGTTACCTACAGTTCGAAATGTGTATCCAGAAGCAGAATTGCCGTTGGTGTCGTTTGTGCAAGATAATTGTCCTATACACCGTTCGCGTAATGTCAAAGAATGGTTTGGAAAACACAAAAATAATATTAAAGTTATTTCCTGGCCTGCTAGATCACCGGATTTAAATCCGATTGAAAATGTATGGGGTGTTATTGTCCAACGCTGGGATAATAAAAATGAAAGGACCCCGGAAGCGTTGGAAGCACATTGCTTAAAAATATGGGAAAGTATTCGTGGTTCAGATTTATGTTCAAATTTAATAACATCAATGCGTTCCCGATTACAGGCAGTTATTGATAACGAGGGGGGCTACACCCGATATTAAATAATATAAAAAATACACTTACTGGACTTGTTAAAGTCGAGTAAGTATATTTTTAACATTGTTTAAAAATATTTTATCAATAAGATAATAATTTTCTTAGGCTACGAAACAGTGGTGTTTAAAAAAACTACTACCTAAATAAGACACTTATTGACTCCCTTACTTTAAATTTCTCGATTACAATGACATGTAACAGTGAAGGAAGTTTAGTAGTTTGTAGTTTTGATTAACAGTAATAAATAATAATATTTATAACACTTTCCAGCTGGGATTTATGTAAACACAACGGAACGTCGAATTCTAGGATTGGTAAGTTAAGTCAAAACTTTTGATTCCCAAAAATAGTGATGGTGGATGGATGACAATCTATAAAATCTACTAATTGATTTTTATTTTTTAATTAATAGTAATAGTCTCATAAAACAAATCGTAATTATTGTTTATTTCAGTTGCTAAATAGATATTACGGTTGCCAATACCTTTAAGTAGTTTTATTGAGGCGAAGTTTCAATCTTTTTCCGTTTTCGGAAATGATACTTAAGCTTAAACCTCAATAAAAAGTAAACAATATTGCCTAATTATAAATCTTACACTTTTTTTACGGTGTAAATTAGTTAAATTAAAGCACACCTCGTATTCAAAATGTGTTTAATTTCCAATCAACGTTATAAACACTGCTCACTTAATGTGTTATTTATTTAACCAACTCATGCCATTACATTATCCTAAAATAATAAAATAGTACTTGATTATGGATTTTTCTTTAGATAGTTTGTTTACAATGTTATCAATTTCTATTGATGGTAACTTTTAGTGAATTATTTCAAAAGATGGTATGTCTTAGCACATAACTTGTTGAAAAATTAAATGTAAACATGAAATCGCTCAATAGCTTGAAGGTAATTTAATTTCAGAACCTTACATATCTTGTAGTATAATAGTTATTTAAAGTTGCCGATTTCTAAAAATGAACATTTGATAGTTTAGAAATGAGCCTTATATATATATGACGTTAAGGCTATCAGAAAAATGGTGAGTCTTACCCTCATATTAATAAGGATTAATCTATAACTATGAAAAGTTCATTCTTAGAAATTGGCAAATATAATAAAAAAATATGTTTTAGCTTCCATTGTGCAGTCATAAGATTTATTATTATGTTTTGGTTTGAAATAAATACGACTTGTAGATAAAGTAATAAAATATATAGGGTTAAAATCAGATACAGTTTTTGTATTTTTTTTAATACGTATTATCATTCATAAGTGCAACTGCAAATTGATTAAACAGCGTTTTTTGCTAACAAGACATAAATTATTTATTAAGATTAAGATTGGTTGTAATTTGTAATTAATTAATAAAAAATATAGAAAAAAAATGTAGTGTCCTATTTTTTGTGTTTTTATCCGTTAGCAATTCCTGAATAAACACAATAAGTACCGTAAAACTACCTAACTAAACTCCAAATGCTCCCAACAAGAAGATTGGGACTGACGTTTATTAAGAATTGAAATTGTGGACTATTATATTATATAGTTGCAGTATTGGACCATAGTTAGATGATTTTACGGTATTAGACCATAGTTTCGGGGGCGTCAGCCTGAGTAGCCTAGTTGATAGTAACCTTGCCTACGAAGCTGGAGGTTCCGGGTTCGAATCCCGGCGAGGGCATTATTTGTGCATTTATTTATCACAAATATTTTGTTCCTTGGTCATCATGGCTGTCTATGTATTTAAGTATCTATATCTTTCTATCTATTATATATATATATATATATATATCGCTTGGTACCCACATCACAAGCCTTAATTGAGCTTACCGTGGGACTAGGTAGATTTGGGTTAGATGTCCCAAGATATTTATTATTATTATTTATTCCCACAAGTGGTAACAACTGGGAATAAAAAATCGTGGGATTTCTTTTTCCCAGTAGATACCAGTGGTATCATACCACCAAATATTAAAGTGGTAACAGGTGGGAAAAAATCTCAGTTGTTACAACTCGTGTCATGTGAAACGAGAGGTTTTACGGGGTATCGAAGGTGGCGGGGTCAAAGCCGATAACTCGAGAAAACCGGTTTTTGAAATACGAACTAAATGTCACTTACGTGAGGTTTGTTTTTCAATGAAAAAATATCTCGACTTATCGGGTTTGGCCACTCAGCTCTCGATATAATAAATGTAAAGCGAACCTTTCTAGGTTCGCTCTTCTGAGCATTCTTGCGTATGAATTCAACTAGAAAATCGTTGTTATCCTCAAGCGGAACAATAGGCCTTCACCAATTTGACAATCACAAATCAGCAGTAGCGACATGCCGATAGCTACTTGCGAGCAGTGAGTAGGTAGCTATCGGCGAGTTTATTCTTCGCGGGCGAGTGAATACTCTTAGAAAATTTACTCGTCGGCAGTGTGAACAGCTAGTGATCAACTGTACTAAAATATGTCTGTAACTTTTACTGTGTTCCCTAGGCGAAGAAATACTGGATAGCCCATCGTTTAATAATATTGGGTCTCTGGTTGAAATGGGTGGGTAGCACTACACTAGGCTAAATACCGCCTGACCGAGTGATCGATTTTTATTCACCTACGACTATGAATGAAATATCAATTCAAAACTGTTTACATAATACATAGATATCAGGTGATTACATCGATTCCGAAAGTTATTTGACTGGTTGAAACTACTGATACTTGGGTCTATTTAAGATTAAAATAAGGTAAATAATTTTGACGTGTCTTAATGTTTATTCAAAGTGATTGAACCTGTTGAATGTTGCCTTATTTATATTAATTATAGAATAATCGGACCAATATGTAAATAATTATAAAATATTATTACATATTTGTAATGAACTATTTTTGAACGGTGTTTTTTAGTAAACTGACATTTCGAAAGCGCTCATCTTCTTTCTAATGATTTAACAATAAACATAATTATTTATAAATGTGGTTTTATTTATTTACCACAAAGGTATACTAAATAATATTATTAGGTAGATAATATTCATTATTTAAAATATTTTAATAATCAGAGAGCCTACAGCGAACTATAAATATCGTTAATTTCAAGTATCTGTCTCTGTCAAGTTGAAGACGCCTTTATTAGAGTGACAGAGATAGATGGTCGACATTTACGATTCTCCAAGTTCGCGGTAGACCTTCTAAATAGTTCATTGCGCTTCGCCAGCAGCGCCATCTAGTGTGGATAAGCCAACCTATGCTAACAGAGCTCAAGCGAGCGCATAGGAAAGTCGCCCTAGAGGCGTCCACGCTATTTTGAACCCGATAGTACGCAGTTTCTCTAATAATGTACATAATGTAATAATTCATTCTTTAATAATAGAATTTCCTTGTTCCCCGTCCAGTACCAAGTTACATAATAAGCACTGGGAGAACACAAATAATTCCTACTTCAAAACCGGGTATTGTAGTAGGAATATTCTTTACTGGAACAAAACCCCCATGTCCCAGTAATGTAATAGGAAAGAAAATTCCTAATGCAATAGTTATGAACTCATGAAGTAGGAATAATTTGTCCTCTACCAGTGCTGGTTATGTAACTTGGTAATGGACGAAGAACAAGGGATATAATTCCATCATAACTGTCCTACTTTCGTAATATCTTTTCACTTTTTCTTGTTTCAAATGCGCTTTTTAAATTTTTTTTTCATTGTCCACGGTAATCATAATTATTTTTATCACTCTTTTCGCGCAGTGCAATCAAATTGTATCTATAAATTTCAGATCAGCGTGCTAAAAAAAAACATAACCAAGCACGAGACCGAATACGAGGCAAAACACGGCTACGCCATCACGCCAAGCGACCGCATTACCGACGTGCAACTCACGCGCATGCACGAGACACTTCGGCGGCTGCAAGCGGAGAAACGCTGCATCAAAGCAGATCCCGTTGAATATGCTTTAAAACTGCAAGCCGCGAAGCAACAGAAAGAGAGGGATGACAAGCTTGACGCTGCGCTGAAAAGTGAGAAAACTATGTGCGAAGTTGTGAGAGATATCGAGGAGGTGAGTTATTTTGATTTGTACACTTGTCGCCTTTTTTTTTTTTATTTAAGAGTCCGCAGCAAGCAACGCACAACTCTGCACTGAGAATTGGTATAACGGGCTCTAGATAGTCTGGGTGCAGTTTTTTCACCTAGACTAAGATAGGGCGTTAGAAATAAAGCGAGAACGCGCTAGCCCCTGCTCTAGGAACCGTTCCTCCGCGCTAGAGTGATTCTCTGCGGATTGGCATCCAACTTTATAGTTTATTAACTTATTTGCTTAGTTTCAGTCTTATTTTGGAAACCACAAAATCTATTTTGATGAATTAAATATTTTATCTTCAACGTAAACAATATTTGATCGTAGTATCCAGCTGATCTCAACATATTTTGCTAGTCTAAAATGCTAAACTTATTCGTCCAAATTTGTCTCAACATTTCAAAGCTTAGGACTCGGATATATACACACAAATCAGACATATAGAGATACAGCCTTAAATATACACTAAATTGTCAGTGCACCTGTACGTGACCATGTACAGTCGAAGACAAAATAAGGGGTATACAAAAACGTTCAAAAATATGTCCCAGTGCACTCTAATTCTGTGTAATAAGAACGTCGTAACATATTTATGAACGGATTCTTTCGATACTTATTTTTGAACTTGACTGTACTTACACTAATTTGCTACTAGGTAAGTGAAGTACTTAGTATGAAAACATATTGTATCATCCATGCCTGACAAAATCCTAGCAGTTTTTGTTTGAGTTTTCAATTATAATTTTTGTAAAAATTTTAACTAAGTACGCAATTGAGTGACATAACTTCACGGAGTATGGTATATATACCTTTATTCTGAAGATTGAGACTTTTCTGTTGAGAATCAGCCAAATTTGTTCGTAAGCATATTCACCTATTTGAATTCAATAAAAATCCCCGCCGAAACCAAGATTTAGCCCTCCCAGAACCTAAAATAGAAATGTTTAAAAAAAGTCCTTATTACAGATCCGCCCAAATTTATAACAATATACCCAATACCATCAGATCCGAAGTAAAATATACAGTATTTATAAACAAACTAAAACAACTACTCATAAATAAAGCATACTACTCTATAAACGAATTTTTTGAAGATTAATCATTGTACTAGCAAAATACCTTCAAATACTCACAAAATAAAACTCCTCTTTCAAAAAAGGCTCTCATTAACCGGTACTGTGAGTTGTTACCATTTGGAGGCATACCAATAACAGTATGGCTATCTAGTAATAATATAATTTTAAATGTACATTATTAATAGGAATAAGTATTAATGTAAATTGCAACACCCCTCAGGGTTCATGTAACTCATACATATGTTATGTTATTGTTCATGAATGCAAATAAACAAATAAACGAATAATAATTCTGCTTCCAGAATACTCGTTTTGACACCATAATGAAAACTAAATATATTTTTCAGTGGTTGGAAGGTTGTCGCCAAGCAGCCGGTCGGCACACTAACGCTGAAGCTTCCTGGACAAGTGCTCAGCTGGCAACGGAGAAATCTTGCGTGCAGCGAGCGCTACTGAAGCTCGAAGCAGCACGCGGCCGGCCGCCGGCGCATTCCGCGGAACGCGGCGCCGCGAGACATCTGTATGAGCGATACAGGGCTGTCAAGCGAGCGCTGGCGTCTTCTAGACCTGACGCAGTAAGTGACACTGCTAGTTAAGTCACACTAATCGTTGAAATTCGTTAATCGCTTAATCGTTGGCCGTGTGGTGACGGCAGAAAGAATACATTTGTCACCACCCCAACTCCTCCTGCGGGTGTCGTAAGAGTCGACTAAGGGATTGAAGTGTCACTGACCATATTTGATTAAAGATTGATGATGGGCAGCAGCGTCATCATAGTGGACACATTACTGCGATCGCCAATCCGCTTGCCCAGCGTGGCGATTATGGGCATTTACCTCCTAATGCGTCTACACGCATAGTTAATAGGAGAGGCCTACGTCCAGCAGTGGACTATCATAAGCTGCTGATGATGATGATGATGAATCATTGAAACACCCTGGTTGATCATTCGACTGGGGGATGGAGAAACCCTGCGTGCAGCGAGCGCTACTGAAGCTCGAAGCAGCACGCGGCCGGCCGCCGGCGCATTCCGCGGAACGCGACGCCGCAAGGCATCTGTATGAGAGATACAGGGCTGTCAAGCGAGCGCTGGCCTCTTCTAGACCTGACGCGGTAGGTGACACTGCTAGTTAAATCACACTAATCGTTGAAACACCCTGGGTGATCATTCGACTGGGGGATGGAGAAACCCTGCGAGCAGCGAGCGCTGCTGAAGCTCGAAGCAGCAGGCGGCCGGCTGCCGGCGTATTCTTCGGAACGCGGCGCCGCGAGGCATTTGTATGAGACATAAAGGGCTGTCAAGCGAGCGCTGGCCTCTTCTAGACCTGACGCAGTAGTTAAGATCATACTAATAGTTGGAACCTTCTAGTTGAGCACTAAGCTGGTGGTTGGAGAAATCCTGTGTGCAGTGAGCACTGTTGCTTGAGTGGCATACGAATGCTTGATGCAGTAACACTGCTGTGCAGCCGTGCCTATAACAGAACAGGTTGTCGTTTTGAGGCGCGTAGGACGAGCTCACTCTTAAAATAAATTAAATCAGGATCGGAATGTAGTAAAGAGTAAAGATAAAACTGTAGGCTGTTTATGCATTAATTGCGTCTTTTGTAACTAATAAATAATAGACAGTCAAACATGACAATTTAAGAAACGTATATTTGAGGGTTTAAAGTTGTCTAAAAGACAAGTGAACTTGGAATGTTCTTAACCTCGTGAGGCCCTGAGTCATATATATATTACATAACATTTTGACTTTATAGATATAGTGTCAAAGTTAAAATTCGGTTGAAGTAAGTGACGTCACCAGGCCTCAGGAGGTTAAAACAAGTAAAGGTTTAGGGTTACCGAGTAACAATTTACATTAAAAGTTATTTCATAATTTCCCAGGTTGGTGGTACAAACGGGGAGCTGGCAACAATACTCGAGCACGAGGCGATGCTATTTAACAGCAGCGTTGACAGCTCTAGCGACAGCCAAGAGAAACCTTCAGACTCTTCACAGGTATTATTATTCTCTTTATTTTACTTTCATCTCAGTTTAGGGTTTTTATAAAATGAATACAAAATTAAAATACAATACAACATACAAAAACAATACAAAATATAAACACTTTATAAAAAACCTTATTATTATTATAGCCATTTATTTCCTTAATAAATATTTTACATGCATACATTTTCATTCATTCATTTTTAAATAAAATAATAATATTCTAAATTAACAATAAAATATCATCACAAACGCATTCCATAAAATTATAACATATTATTATTATTATCTATCGCGCTGTATAAAATAATTAAAATTAAAAATTATTCACTAACATTACAAATTGACTAATATTTATATACATTTTTTAATACACATTTTATAATATGACTGACATTTATATTGGTACGTACATTATTTATTAAGGACCTCTCTACGAGTATAGGCCTCCTCCTTCTCCTTCCATATTTTCCTGTCATTTGCATTTTGCATCCAGTCTTTTCCAGCGTATTTTGTTATTTCATCAGACCATCTTTCCATCGGTCTGCCTCTTTTTCGTTTCCCTGATGGTCCTCGCCAAGTTGTTACTTTGTACGTCCATTTTTTATTACTCATTCGTGCCACGTGACCAGCCCAAGACCATTTTAATTTTTGGCAGTGAGATAAGGCGTCTAGTACAAACAGCAACACAGCTAGGTATACACTTCAGAAATTGGAAATATTGCATGAAAGAGAATCACATGTCAGTTACATAGAAATGTTGAGCCACTTGGCAAAGGATGCAATTTGGTCGTGTAATATTATGGGTTCGGTATTTTTCGTTAACGGTCGCGACATTTCCGGTGGTCCCCGATGATATGTCATCGAATCTTTGTTGCCTTAAAATTTCAGTATTTGAAAACTAGTTGACATATAATAAAAATTCCTTCGTCTACGAAAATTAAGAATTAGCTGTCGGCCATTATTAGACGCTAGATGTCGTTGTTCCTAGTGGAAACTGGATAACGACAGTTCTTTATAGATTTGTCTAAAACCGTTTAGTAACTTATTCATGTTTTCTTCAAATCGGATGCCATGATTTATCTGACATTAATAGGCGAGGTATTTTTTCAAGTCAAGGTATTTTCACAAATAGCCATGTCACCGGGAAATTTAATTTTTTTGTTTCATTGACAGAGACAAATGCTATTGCTGTCTTTATTATCATTCGTCACATCTCTTAGTTGACGTTAGTTGAATGAATATTTATGTAACCTTTGTGGAAACATGGTAGATAGACGTTTGACAGTCTACCTATAATCCTTTAATCTGTCAGTAGCCATACAATGTTTAATAAAGACTTGATAGTTTCTGGCTGAAATTCTAACTTTGAAAAAATATCTGACAGTGACAGCCGTTGAAAGGAAAATGAACGAAAATGTCTACATAGCAGCTTAGCAGTCAAATTACCGGCTCTGAAGTTAGATTGACGTCTCCAGGACTAAAGCGGATGTTATATATAACGTAACTATAGTAACGTCAGCTTCCGGAAAAATCGCGATCAATCATTGGTTAAACGTTTTTGTTATTACGTAACCATGGTAATGTCACCTTCTGAAGAAACCGCCGGCAATCATTGGCTAACCGTAGCAACGGCCGCCCCATTGGTCAGTTCGGCCTAAGTCGTGATACCAGTCTCATAAGATTTCGGAACCCGATTTGTATTATTCGACCAAGTTGCGAACAGTGCGAACAATCAACATTCCCGTGTATTGTTAAATTTGAAGTTGACATAATATAAATATATTTATCTCTTTCATTTTCTCTCTGCTCTGTCTTTAATGGTCCGTTAGGAGTGTTGCTGTTTGTACCTTAGTAGTTTTCCTTATATCCATATTTCTTTTTCTATCTTTCCGCTTTATGTTGAGTATGCTACGTTCCATACTTCGCTGACATGTGTTTATTTGTGACTTTGTCTGGTTGTTAAATATCCATGTTTGACTTCCATAGGAGAGGCAGGGTAATAGACATGAGTCCAATACTTTCTTTTTCAAATGTAGAGGCATAGTATTTGATTTGAGAGTCTCTTTGTAAGCCCAAAACTTATTCCAAGTTATTTTTACTCTTCTACTTAGTTCGTCCAAATGTCTCGATTTTGTAAAAGACATTTGTTTTCCTAAATAGATATATTGTTGAACGTAGTCGATAGGATTTTCGTTTACTATTATTGAAATTTGTGTGCTGTTCGTCATAACTTTAGTTTTATCTACGTTTAATTCCAAACCTATTTTTGTACTGGCTAGATATAGATCGTTGATCATTGTTTCCAATTGGGCAGCTGATTCTGACAAAAGCACAATGTCGTCAGCAAATCTTAAATTATTCAGATAATGACCCTCTATCTTCAGGCCTTTTTTATGCCAATTTATGTTTTTCATAATGCTCTCGAGTACAGTAATGAACAATCTGGGAGATAAGGGTCACCCTGCCTTACACCTCTACAAATATTGAATTCTGGGCCCACTCTATCGAGCTTCATTCTACTGACGCTAATACTGTAAATGTGTTGTATAAGTTCAATAGCCTCATTTGGAACTTTACATTCGTGTAGAGCAGTCCATATACTGTTGTGGGATATTGAATCGAAGGCTTTGGCGAAGTCAATAAACGCTAAGTAGAGTGGGCAGTTAAACTCTTCGTATTTCTCTATCACTTGGTCTATAACGTGAATATGGTCAGTTGTAGAGAAGCCTTTTCTGAAGCCGGCTTGCTCAACCTGTTGATAATGTTCCGTGAAGCTCGATATCCGTTGCTCTATCATTGATGCAAATAATTTGTAAAGAGTAGGCTGTAAACTTATAGGACGATAATTACTGATGTCCATTGGGTCGCCTTTTTTGTACAATAGTATGACGTCCGACTTCGCCCATTCTGTTGGTATTTTTCTTGTATCAATAATTTTGTTAAATAGGTTCGTTATCGCTGGTGTTAGTAAAAATCGTGCTGCTCTTATTGTTTCATTATTTATGCCGTCCGGTGCACAGCTTTTGTCTTTTTTAAGGGTCTCTATTTTTTTCGCTACTTCTGATTCCGTAAATTGTTCCAGACGTTTTGTAGAGTCGCCGGTAGAGAGATTTTTATCGTGGTTGGTTATAGTGTCGTGGTTGGCATATAAATTCTTGTAGAATTCTGTCGCTCTCATAATTATTTTCGATCGGGACTCTACTTTGTTTCCGGTCGAGCTTTCTTTAAGGCTGGTGATCCAGGTTTTCTGTGTATTTAATTCCTTGATTCCTTTTTTCATACTTCCTGAATTTTCTAAATGTTTTCCCAATATTTTAATTCTATGATCTTCATATTCTTTTTTAACCAGTTTGTTTATACTTTTATATAAATAGCTGAGCTCTTGTTTTTCATTCTTTGTTAAGTGTTTTTTATGTTGTAATTCTTGTCTTTTAGCGATTAGAGCTTTCGTACTGTCGGATATTATGCTTTTTTGACATGTCCTGGTGCTTGTTTTTGTGATGGCATTCAAACTGTCTATTATGATGTTTTTAAGTTTAGAATAATATGACTCTATGTCGTCAAGTTCTGTGAAGTCAACAACTTCAGTATAGGTTTTAAGAGCTTCCTGGAAAAGTTGTTCTTCCTGTAGTGTCCTCAATGTCGTGTTAAGTGTTTTATAGTTGACTCTACTTTTTCTTAACTTTGTTAGCTGAAAGCTCCCTCTAACAAGGCGATGATCGCTTGAAAAGGCAAACTGACTGATGATTTCGATATTTGTACATTTTTCTTTCATATTTGTTAGCATATAGTCTATTTGGCTTTTATTTTTCTTTGGTGAAATCCATGTCCACATATTATTAGTTTTCTTTTTAAATATGCTATTTACTACGATTAGGTTATTTTCCAGGGCGTATTGCACTAGTTTCTCTCCACTTTTATCCCTTTTTCCGTAACAGTTTGCTCCCAATATTCGTGTCTCTCCTTGTTTACGCTGTCCGATACGTGCATTGAAGTCGCCCATTAAAATAATATGCTTTGCACTTTGATCTTGAGCTTGCTGTAATTTGTCGTAAAAGTCGATTTTTTCTTGGTCAGTGCTGTCTTGAGTAGGTGCATAGACTTGTATTATAGATATTTGAATATTATCCAGATGTAGATTCAGTATACATATTCGTTCCGATATGGCAACGAAACTGTCTATGAGCGGTTTTAGTTTTCTTTTAATTATAAAACCTACACCATAGAGCCCTTTCGTCTCGCCGTAATAACAGAAAATGTGATGATCATCTTCTAGAATGTTGTAACCCGTTCTTCTTATTTCAGCAAGGCCTATAATGTCGTATTTAATGTGAGTTATTGCTTCTTTGAATTCTGTCATTTTAGCATTTGATAGTAGTGATCTCGCGTTGTAGGTACATATGTATATAGGTTGGAGAGGAGGGTATACCCCCAACTAATTCTATTTAGACCCTCATCTGTTTTGGGCTGTTATATTATACGACGAGAGCTTATTATAATTAAAATTAAAATATACTTTTTTATGCAGTTGTTAACATTTTTTTATATACAACGATGACAATCAAGTATAAGCTCCACCTAAGGGTGCGGCTCCACTGACGCGGGGCGGAGCGGAGCTGTGGTAGCTCGGCCAATGAGACCGCATCACAGTGTTTCGAATTTTGAATTTGAAGAATGTAATTTTGCACAGCTCCGCGTCAGTGGAGCCGCACCTTAATGGTATCGTAGCGGATTGCCAGTCTTTTAAGAAGTTCGTAAAGCCTCTAGAATATTTTGTTTGGTCCATGCTAATACGGTATGCGGAATACCTGTGCCTACGTATTCATGTTGAAAACTTAGATTGCGTTGCTTAAACAATTGCCCATTAATAAATTAAATAAATAAAAATACTTCGACTCAAACCGCAGTGGTAATTAACATTTTTGAGAAGCACTGTGCATAAGGGAGAGAGAACTACAACTCGTTATCTAATATTCCTAGCTTTTTTTAAACCTTCTTTGTTTTCAAATTTGTACAATTTAGTATACATCAATTAAGTCTATCTACCCTAAACTATATCTAAGATTGGCCCTTTTGGCATTGTGCTGATGCATTCTGCGAGGAAGTCGCCATCTCTTTGGTTTTTAGTTACGTCAACCCGACGTTTCGGGATTTCACTTTCCTAGCTGATATCATATTTTTTATGATATCCATTGACAGGAAACAACGGAAACGCCGCTACAGTCACCACCAACCCGGGATGGCGAAGAGCCACCCTCGTCGACATCTTCCGCCAAGTCTGGCACCACCAGCGAGGAGGCCCCACCAGCTAATGAGGGTCTCCACTGCCTCGGCCTCGAGGACCTGGCCAGGGCTCTTAGGGAAGCGAAGCTGCAAAAATGTGTAAGCTTTGCTTAAGATTCTACTTGATTCCACTAAGCACTTTAACCTTTTAAACGCCGTGAATTTTTTATCGTGCGCGCAATGTTGCCACCGATACAAAACTGAACCACGCTCTCTTTAATGCAATTCAGTTTAGGTTCGGTTTGTCAGTTTTTGACAGTTATTCTAGGGAATTGACACAGCGATTCAGATTAGGTCCTAAACTGAATCACATTAGTAGATTGTAGTAGCCTCCCAGAGCTTGCATATGAATGAAAATAATTTTAGTACTTATCATAAAAACCAAATCAGACCCGTGTCTTTTTTATCAGACTCTGACAAGGTGAATACTGATAGTCTGATATAACATATCAGACCACGCCGGTTAAAAGGTTAAGCTTAGTCACGTTGTCAAACCAAAATCTCCTATGAAACTTTGAATAAAAACAGAAATACGTAACATTAGCGTATTAGTCAGAAAAATTGTAATATAAAGCAATGCAGCAAATATTTGTATTTTAATAAATCTTCGGAAGCATTAATGGAGTAGACTTATGCAATCATAGCCTAAATGAATGAAATAATACTTGCTCAATAATGATGTATGTGAAATAAGACTAGCTCAAGAATCATGTACAGATGTAGTGAGAAATGACTTGCCTTCGGAAACGTTCGTCAACGTCATGCTGTTTCAGTCTATCTCACTGAGACTGACAGTAATAGCTGTCATGCTACTTCAGTCAGACTCGGTGACACTGCCTGAAACAGCATGTGTTTACGAACGTTTCCGAAGGCAAGTAATTTCTCACTACACCTGTAGGTAATTATGGATGGTTTTCATCACGACGACGAGCGGATTTGTCAATGATATCAAATGAAAATACGAGCAAGCCACAGTCACAAGCCAGCATTCTTCGTAAATGAAACGAGCTATTTCGTATCATAACATTCATAACTATCTGTTTGTAATGTGTGTATAATTTGTGGGTAATGGCTTTATCTAATATTTATCGTTCGTTAGGTATTGCGGCGAAGCATAAAGGAGTATGAAATAAGCTTCGAACTCCAAAACAGTAGGAAGGTCCAGCGTGATGACAAAAAAGGGCGCGAAGAAGAATATCTTCGCTACAAGGCGGTGAAGGCAAGAATAAAACTGCTCAACGCCCTCATCAACAAGCAGAAGACTTTGAATTTTTAACAGAAGAAGTGAGAGATTGCAAAGGACTTAACTTTATATGTGGTTTGTTTTTTTTTTTATTTAAAAAAGTAGAGCTTTTATTGTTTGTCTCGGTGACGGTTCACAGCTAGTATATGAAGGGGGTTGGAAGATTAAAAAATACCACTAAAGAAAAATGATTTAATTATTGTAAATATATACAAACATTAAAATTTGAATCATGTTTCTCCGAACTCGACACGACTCAAAGAACTTTAATATGAAAACAGCTCTTAACTATAATATAAGATTTATTACACTTATTGTACTGAAGCTTGTTAAAGCACAAATCGTACCAAAAAATCGAATTATTATGTACTGCGTTCCCAGGAAAGAGTACCTACTTACTACATACATATACTTTCTGAACAGTATCTAAGGCCGGGATTCATCTGTGAATTTTTACGTAAGTTGTAAGAAAGGAGTACTATCTCATTCCTTAGTATAGCTTATGTAAGAACTCCCCAAGTGTAAACCCGGCCTTATGCTAGTGTTTCCTAAATAAAACTTACGGCAGATATTTGTATCAACAAGTAGATACCTACCTACTATTCGTTTCCTACTATAATTCAATAATGAATTAAATGTATGTGCATACAAAATAGTCTTGTGTTATAACTTAAACGAATTATGGTGGTACATTTCTACCACAGACAACATAACCTAAAGACGTAGCTTTAGACAATTATTTCATTTAAACCGATGCTGCCAAAAATGCTGAGGTGCGGGCGGCGTAACATGAGCTAACTGTGTTGTGATTCGTCGTTTCAAGGTCAATGAGGTGTAAAACAAAAATGTCCGCCGGTCGCTAGTGATTTCCGAATGTCGATAAAAGTATCGATGGTTACAATGTCTATTGCTTTCACAATTCGATTTTTGTCAGTGACTTACCGACAAAACCGTAAATCCATATCCATACTAATGCATACCATAAATGTGTAAGTATGTCTGTCAGTTTACACGCTTAAATCGCTGAACCAATTTAGATGAAATTTTGAATGGAGATTATTTAAAACCCTGGAAAGGACATACGATATTTCATTCATCATCATCATTATCATCATCATCCCCGCAGATGAAGATATATTATGATACTAGCTTCTACCCGCAACTTTTGGTGTGACAAATAAAATGCATTTTATATAAAAAAAATATTTGTACTGTTTGTCTGCTGTGTCGTCATCTACACATTTAAACCGGTTTAGATGAAATTTGGAATGGAGATAGTTTAAGACCCGGGAAAGGACAAAGGATAGTTATTTTATCATCATCATTCACGCAAAGTTGCGGTCAAATATTAATATCACAATATATCTAACTAACTACTAGAACTAACAGGTAACTGATTGTCTCCTGTTCGTTGCCGCCGCGATTTGGGCTCTACTTTTCACTTACGATCAGGTGGAGTGGAGCCACTTTGTTGTGCCAACATAAAAAAAAAAATATATCTTTTCTGAGATAATAAATAAAACAATTTTATAAAATATACTTTTATTTGTACAATCATTAACTCGTAGTTACAAAGTTACCAAAAAACTACCATTAAAATACACGTTGTATATAAAATTCGTCTATTATTCGTTTTTATTAATTTGAAATATTCCGGTTTAAAGTGTCGAGAACATATCACACTGCTAGGAGCAGGAAACCAATCATATGATCGTTTTGTAGCATTCATCCACATTTCTTTCATGTTTGGGCATTTAGAGAAGATACACAATATTATTTAACATAATAGTATTTTTGAAAATTATACTTCTACACTTTACACTAAACCAGAATTTATTTGAGGATAATTGAAAATAATCGTAATATCTTATCGACAGTAAACAGACTGCAGGTATAGACATCACTAGTTCGGATACGGAGACTCCACCGCAGAGTCTGTTGCTTGGTACGATTGAGAATAAAGATTTTAATTTATCTTTAGTTACCTTATCGATAGTAAACAAACATACTCTACGGCCATCCCTAGTTCAGACGGCCTACCTGCTCGTTACGCTAGACAAGGAGGGAGTTATACTTCGTGCAAAGTATTAGAAAGAGACTTTGTAAAAAGACATCAACGAGTGCACTAGATTTTATGCTTAAACTATTTTTAATTTTAATTGAAATTTATAAAAAATTGCTCACTTGTAAAACGAAATACCATCTTTTTGCACACTAGATGTTTTTCTATTCTTGCCACACAATTTCACGCAACAGTAATGCATTTTGCATGACGTAAATCACGTTAAAACTTTCGTAATTATCTCATGAACGCCGGCCGCAGACTGAAGTTAGCAATGGAGGCGTGGCTCTATTAAGGAGTGAATTCACCGTATGCGTGACAGAGGGGGTCGCCCGGCTATGCTACGTCTTGAGGTTATGTTGTCTGTGATTTCTACAAAATACCTAAAGGAATAGTATTGGGACAAGTATGTACTTAATAGTGAATGAAGTGGATCAAGGAATCGTGCAACCCAAAGGGCGATTACTTATTTTATAAAAAGTGCTTCCCTTGATCGATGAAATCCGATTTAAAATATTTTATAGAACTGATAAGTAATTCGGAATAAGTTTTGCACGTTTATCATAGAAATACAAGTAAAAATAAGTACTAAAAACGATTATAAGTCTTACAGACACTTAGTCCAGACACCAGACACGGTGATATAACGATTGCTAAAAATAAGGTTCATAAACCTCAAGGGAATATATATCAATTTGATCTATGATAAAATATTGTACGATTAAATTCTCGGACATTCATCAATGTACCTGATATCACCGACTTGCGGACAGAGGTAGATTTTCTATGTTTAATAATGTATCTCAATTTATACGAAGCAAATAAAAAAACATATTCGTTTTAATAATTATAAGCGATGTTGTTACAATACGAGTAAATTATACGCGCTGTAAATACATACCTACATTTACAAGTAGCATTATATGTACCTAGTTAAAGTATTTTTTGTGTTATGAATCGTTACGAGCCGCATGGATAATGGATAAATAAGTAAATTTCATATCTGTTACACGTATGTTCATTTGTTCATACATGTGACTTGACCTTTAGTCGGCCGGATAATACAGTCACGTCTAAAAATATATATACTTTCGGGACGTATGTCCGAGGCATAAGTAACAAAATCGACAAGTTACAATTTAAAGCCGACCGTACCATGGTCTCCGGTAGGTATCTATATTATTGAAGATGCACTTGCACTGGTAATTCTTACGATTATTAATATTATCGATAGAAGTTGATTCAAAATGTGGTTAATTTACAAACTACTTTATTTAATACTGCTAAATCCACGTGTCCATCCATAGTCAACTTTTACAAAAACATAGTGCTAGGTTGTGAAATTTGTGGATATTTCTTTGAACGGCTTGTTTGCGATGTTCTAACTACCCGTGAATAAGTAAGGAATCAAATTGGAGGAGTTAATAATGAATTTCGGAGGGAATACTACAAGAATCATCCATCCGTAGTTGTCTTATTTAGTAAACAACTTTGTAATGTAAAAGTGCACATATTTTATTGTAACCCGCTATTTCTTTAAAAATAAAACAATCCCATGGAAAAAATAACTAGTAATAATATTGACTCGGATATCTTGGTAGGTATAAAAAAACCAGAGGGCCGCAGGCCCGAGGGCACCTCCCACGGAAAGCCTGAGCAAATTTTACAGCAAAAAAGTATTTGGAGGTCACTAAGTTGTTTAGTAACTAAATTATGTAAGACAGCCAAGCATAAATATAGGATGTGGTTTTGTTGGTATTGATTTTTCATTCGGTCTGGTCTGTATTATTTCGTATTAAATATTCACAGTTTCCTGTATGATAGTTGAAGAGTTGTATAAAGTTTATTTGTGTCTTGTAGTCTAATAATGAGTTGCTTTGACTCTGGTAATGAATATGAAAAACTGAATGGCTTGGTGTGATGGTAACCTCATAGTTGACGATATGTAGCGTTTTGAGCTATTCAATTGCCTGTAGAAGCGTATCTTTATAACAGGTTATTAAAATTGTATCTGATCGCGCTATGTAAATTGGAGTATGTGGCTTATGATGGTCCCGTTTTATCAATTTATCGTGCTACGCATCACTTTCGCACTTGCGTACTAGTTAGGATAGAACGTGACGGCAACGCCGACAAACGATTAGACTCGGTACCATCATAAGCCTACAGGCACGTTCTAAATAAAACTTAAATTGAATTGTTCTTATATTCTACAATCAGAGTAAAGACCAGTGGCCTATACCACAAAACTTTACAAGCGTACAATTCTACAAAATTATATAAATTCCCATACAAAAAGTTGACAATTTTGTAGAATTGTACGCTTGTAAAGTTTTGTGGTATAGGGGCCAGGTAATAAATGAATAAGTAGGCATGCATTATAGTCCTACGCAAACATGCCCTATCTAGATTTTGTATAGGGGCGGTATACTTGCTACGTTTTAGGCTGCTAGATACGTTTTAAGTGTCTTCTTTAAAAGAGGAACTTACTTAAATATTAACGCGTATAATAAATTAAATTATTGAAAGTAATAAAATTATTGTCTAGTGATAAGCTACTTACCTGTGATTTTTTATTACATTTTTAATGTTCTTGTGAGACAAGGATCTATTTAACTTGGATGTTTTGATTTATTGTTATTAGATGTGTCATGATTGAATTTGAATGTTTTTTTTTTTTGAGTTTTATGTGTTTACATGAACAAGTCAAACGTGACCTGAAAAGTATTTTGTATAATTAAAAGGGGCTTCAAATATATATTTGCATGTCCTCTAAGTAAGTAGATGGATCTCGTAACTAGGGCAGGAGGATAGGCATAAAGTTTTAAAATGTTGTAATTTTGGTATTATATTAATTTACTATTCAAGTACATGTTTACAAATCTAGCTCGCACTCATATGAAGTCAAAAGAAATAAAAACTGTATATATTTCTTTGTCGCATTCGAATTCATAATTATTGGATATAAATAATTTAGATACCTTTTTTCCGGAAAATAAACACATTGAAATATATTCGGACTGCAATTTTATACTATGTAATAGAATATTATTATTATTATATAATAATAATGTGTAGCTTGTGGTAGGTACCTACAAGGTATCGAGGTAGGTACCAGTGAAATTTGTACATAAATACATATCTATATATTATATACCTACCAGAAAGTAAAATATGACTTTGACCTGGAATTTGTCCCAGGATAGACGATGTGTTTTATGTTTACATACATACTATATGTATGAAGAATAAAATTTCCTGATTACATTTAGAAAATAGCTCTGGTACCTATGTAGTTCGACAAACTGTGTATGAGTGCAGATGTACTTTGCCTAAAGTTATAAAAATAATCAGCCAGTAATTAAGTAGATTTCTGTAAAATGCCATTATTTAACCATATACGAATATGTTTAAAAATAAAATACTGATCTATCTGAATGTATTTTAATTTGAAACGAACCTTAGAATGAAGGCAATTTTTGGATGTGTTACCTGAAAATTTGATAATATTAGATAAAATCGCTAGAACTCTGAATCTGTTACTTTTAACTAATACGAGTAGGCGGGTAGGCCCCCCACAGGGTGGACCGATGAACTAGTGAAGGTCCACGAAGGTCGCAAGAGTCCGCTGAATGCGGGTGGCGCAGGGCCGGTCATTGTGGCAATCTTTGAGATGGGTCCCCTTTAATATGCCTAATATTAATAGTCCTAATATGAATTCGCATAACGGATTTGGCATAAATAATTAAGCATAATATTGAATAGGCAAAATAATAAAATTCCATAATGCCTAATATGCATATTACTGATTATGCATAATTAAAATATGCATAACACTATTAAATATAACTTTATTCATCCTAATATGGATCAGCATAAACTTAGAAATCAAGCGAAATAATCGATATTTACTATAAAAATACAAGTAGGTATAGGTACATGTATGTCAGTCAATAAAATATGTCGAGACCTAAACATTAACTATTATGTTATACCTACGCACAAAGCACAAGTAAATAAAAAGTCTAAACTTGTTTTAAATTGGAAGCAATATCACTAGGTACATAGTATAAAATAAAGTCACTTTTTCTGTCCGTATGTCCCTTTGTACGCTTAAATCTTTAAAACTACGCAACGGATTTTGATGAGATTTTTTTCAATAGGTAGAGTAATTCAAGAGGAAGGTTTTTATGTAGGTATAGTACCCGTGTGAAGCCGGGGCGGGTCGCTAGTATAGTATATAATAATATTATTAATACGCATAATTAATCGACAGTAACATGCTCGATGTCCACCCATCGACCGCTCGATGGGTGGACGATATTCGGAAGAATACGGGTCACTTTTGGATAAGGTTAGCTCAGGACCGGGACCAGTGGCGTACAAGAAGAGAGGCCTATGCTCAGCAGTGAGCGAATAACGGCTAAATATGATGATGATGATGATGACAGTAACATGGCAAAAATATTAGGTATACCTACAGCATCGGTTTCGCTACGCAATCTATGATCGGTCATTATTATTTTGTCTATTATATTTTATACCTTTCATTAAGTATACCAATTAGTATTATGCTCATCCTAATTATTCCAAATCATCGTTATGATAGTTTACGTTATGCGTAAATACATTACGCGTAATCGTTTATGCGAAATTATACTTATGCCACTTAAATAGTATGCTTAACAACGCTATGCCAATTTGAAGTATGCGAAATAAATTATGCGAATTAATATAGACTCCTTTGGGGTAGGCCTATGTTCAGCAGTGGACGTCTTTCGGTCTTTTTCGTGTTTGGATATGATGATGATGATGACAACTATATCTGAAAATTTAACACAAATACACCTACATAAGTGTAAGGCCCATTCATACTTAGTTAGTTTTTATGAAATAAACAACTTTCTAACCTAAATGAGCACGTTTTCTGTCGTAAACTGTTATTTATTTAAATAAAAATAAAGCAATCCCACAGAAAAAAAACATATAGGCAAACTTGGTAGTTTTAGAGCAATAAAGCATATTTGGATGGTCGAAACTTGTTTACTGAATAAGGTAGTTAAAATGAATAGACCGCAGGAAATATCCATTTAATCCGTGTAGGAAATAAAGCGTGGCATAATTTTATACAAAGACGCATAACCTACAGTTTATATTTTAAATGTGATGAACAAGTAACCTAACAGAGTGGATTTTGTTTTGTACACTCGTTTTCGATTGGAAACAAAAGAAAGCCTATTTTAGGTAGGCAGAATATTTGAAACAATACACCGTGATCCCTAATAACCCGAAAGATTTTAACCACGCATTTTTTATGTAAAAACAAACAAAAAATATTATATGACTTTTGTCATTTTTGGCGAAAAAAAAAATTTTTTTTTAAATTTTGTTTTCAATTGTTATTTAATTTTTGAATGTATTTTAACATAAAAAGTAAAAGTTATTCATTAAACTAGCACTTACAATGAGTGTTAATGTTTTTTTTTACAAAAACCTCATTTTTAAAAGGTTTTATTTCTCACTTTTCGACATCTATTTATGAGGTTAGTGAGACTATTCTCCATAATGGCATCAACGCATGTAAAAAAACCTTTTGTACCGAGTTACAATTAGAAAATATGTTTTTTTTTTATTGGTAATAACTCTGAAACTAGGCGATATCCAGAAAAGTTTATACGACATTATAGTTTCTAAATGTGGTCAGGAACACACTGTTAAAATCTTTCGGGTTATTAGAAATCACGGTGTGTATGCATTTATTCTGCATTCTGCATGTAGGTATTTTATACAGACTGGCCAAAAAATAAGTGGATTACCGTTAGGGATGCAGAATAGACGCCCTACGAGAATTTAATGGAAATCAGTTCAAGTTTCAATACTAGTATCTAATAGTAGCTACCTACCTATTACTATTTTACATAGAATTAAAAAAATATCGACCGCTCCTAAAATCCCCCAGGAGTCCCAAAAGTAGGTACATTTTGCAATTATGAACATGTCAACAGATTCCCAATACTACAGAATTCCAAATGTACAGAATTCCGATACTACAAATTCCCAATACTACAAATTCTCAATACTACAAATTCCCAATACTACAGATTACCAACACTACAAAATTCCAAATCTACAAACTCCCAATACTACAAATTCCCAATACTACAGATTCCCAATACTACAAATTGCCAATACTACAAATTCCCAATACTACAAATTCCCAATACTACAAATTCCCAATATTACAAATTCTCAACACAACAGATTCCCAATAATACTGATTCCTAATATGCAATACTACAGATTTCTAATACTATGGATTCCCCACCCTTCTCAATAGATTATTCATGAATATACCTACATGATGTAATCGCTAAGTGTGGCCAGGCCATAATTCAATAAATATAACAGATATTAGAAAACTTCCAACTGATATCGAAAGTGTGTTACCCAACGAGTAAAATTGCATTAATAACTTTTTCTAAATAGATGGAGTAATATTAAAAATACTAAGTTAAAACGCTCCCAGACATTTAGTATGACGACTAGCCTTAAAAAATGTCGGATGTCATAACAGATAAAACTGTTAGAGATTCGTTATTTGTAGGAATACATTGTAATAAAATAATAATACTACCGTTTATGAAATAATGAATCTAACATTTATTCTTAAATAAAAACAATATTCGTATTAAACTACTCTTTGAATGGACGGTTACATACTAAATGTATGGAAGGGTTTGAAGTTAATATTTGAGATATTTCTGATTTTAATTCAAAAAGTTATTAGTGTAATTTTACTAGTTGAGTAACGCACTCTCGATATCAGTTAGAAGTTTTCTGGTATCAGCTATATTTACGGAATTATGACCTGGCAACACTTAACGATTACACCCTGTATATGAGCAGCAAAATATCTAAACATTTGCACTTTATTGTCAATGTCATTTAAAAGTGTAAAATTTATTAAACCTAAAAATACCTGATTTAATATATCATCATCATCATCATCATCATCACATCAGCCGAAATACGTCCACTGCTGAACATAGGCCTCCCCCAAAGATTGTCACAATGACCGGTCCTGCGCCACCCGCATCCAGCGGACTCCTGCGACCTTCACCAGGTCATCGGTCCACCTTGTGTTGTGGGGGGCCTACCTACGCTACGCCTTCCGGTACGTGGCCGCCACTCAAGAACCGTAATAATCGGAGACTTTACACTCGAAGTTGTAGACGAATATATATACCTAGGGCAAACTATTCAGTTAGGTAGATCGAACTTCGAGAAAGAGGTCAATCGTCGAATCCGACTCGGTTGGGCAGCGTTCGGGAAGCTACGACACATATTTTCGTCCAATATTCCGCAGTGTTTGAAGACGAAAGTCTTTAATCAGTGTGTGTTGCCAGTGATGACATACGGTACTGAAACGTGGCCGCTTACAATGGGTCTCATAAGAAGGCTCAAAGTCACCCAAAGGGCAATGGAGAGGGCTATGCTAGGAGTCTCTCTGCGTGATCGGATTAAAAATGAGACCATCCGCAGCAGAACCAAAGTAACCGAAATAGCTCTCCGAATCGCTAAACTGAAGTGGCAGTGGGCGGGGCACATTGCGCGTAGAACCGATGGCCGTTGGGGCGGGAAGGTTCTTGAGTGGCGATTTAATATATGTAATAACAAAATAACTAGGAGTCTTCAAGGAGATATTCCAGAAATATTAAAAACCGGTTTCTAGCCCTGGGTCAGCCAAGAAAGTGGTCTACCACTTTTCGTCTGTATTACTTGACCAATAGAGTCGATAAGCGGCAGACCAATTTTCTTATTGACTGTACCTTATAAAAACATTTGCCTAAACTAAAAAACGACAGTTCTGTAGTTGTCTGACCATAACGAACACAAAGGGGAAAATATTTTTTATATCATTTTTCTTATGTTCTGTTTTAAATTTAGCTTTTGGCAGAATTGCCATGGCGTTGCTTTAAAAAAAATGGTGGGAAGTATTAAATCCGTCTGTATCTTTTCGTCCAATATTCCGCAGGGTTTGAAGACGAAAGTCTTTGATCAGTGTATGTTGCCAGTGATGACATACGGCACTAAACCGTGGTCGCTTACAATGGCCCTCATAAGAAGGCTCAATGTCACCCAAAGGGCAATGGAGAGGGCTATGCTAGGAGTCTCTCTGCGATATCGGATTAGAAATGAGACCATCCGCAGCAGAACCAAAGTACGTAACCGATATAGCTCTTCGAATCGCTAAACTGAAGTGGCAGTGCGCGGGGCTCGTTGCGCGTAGAACTGATGGCCGTTGAGGCGGTAAGGTCCTCGAGTGGCGGTCACGTACCGGAAGGCGCAGCGTGGGTAGGCCCCCAACAAGGTGGACTCATGACCTGGAGAAGGTCGCTCGATGCGGGTGGCACAGGGCCGGTCCTTGTGGCAATCTTTGGGGGAGGCCTATATTCACCAGTAAACGTCATTCGGCTGATATGATGATGATAATGAAATCCGTATGTTTCTACCAAATATCTAAAGCAGTACTTCAAAATCTACGAGTATATATCGCTACACCTAGCGGTTGTGGCAGGCAGTAACACTGGAGTATCAGATTTGAGGAGTTGGACGTTAGTTTTAAATTCGCATGTTTCTACTTAATATCTAAAGAACTTCTTTTAAATCAAGATATCGATAAAAGATAAACCTTGCGGTTATTGTGGGGTCAGGCTGTCTGTTAGTATTTGATTATGCCAAACATGCTAAACTTTCATTTTCACGTGTCTAACACTCTCGGTTAAGGTAAGCAGTACGTCTACAGCATCAGGCTTTGAGGATACAAGGATACAAATATTATAATATGGCATTGCCATGGCGATTTTATTGATTTCGGTGCAGTAGAAGTGGTCGAAAAATCCGATCACAAGATTTGAAGCATCAACGACAGTTTATACGCGGTGAAGTTACTAAAAACCGTTTAAAAACAGAAAGTTTGTTGAAATGTGATTAGCAATCTGTAGACTTGAAAATCTGTAGAATTAGGAATATGTAGACATGGAAATCTGTATAATAAAGAATGTGTTGACATGAAAATCTGTAGAATTGGGAATATGTAGACATAGAAATTTGTACAATTGGAATTATGTAGACATTGAAATCTGTAAAATTGGGAATCTGTACACTTAGGAATGTGTAGACATGGAATTCTGTAGAATTGGGAATATATAGACATAGAATTCTGTAAAATTGGGAATCTGTACACTTGGCAATGTGTAGACATGGAATTCTGTAAAAGAAATCTGTAGAATTGGGAACAATTCCATTTTGCCACCTGGTGAAGCTAATAAAAAACATTTTTCATCGCCCACAAACTCTTCCTGTGTATGTCAAATGAGTCGACTGAAGAAGTAAATTATTACTTATACTTACCGTTAATTTATTGAAGATTGATGATAATGATGATGGGCAGCACACTGGCACAACGGGCACACTACCTACTGCGATTGCCAATCCACTTGCCCATCGAGGTGTAACTATCACGGTTCACGAGATACAGCCTGCTGACAAACGGACAAACAGACTGACAGCGGATCCTTAGTACCTAATTGGGTCTCTTTTTACCCTTTGGGTACGGAACCCTAAAAATGAAAAAAAAAAATGTTTGTAAACATCTAATAGTTCAATAAGTAAAGCTCAGATCGATATGCAGAACATTAAACAGGTAGGTAAATGAAACGGTAGTTTAGGCATTTATTTGTGTACGGTTCTAGTTTTTGCTGAATTCCCTAAAGGAAACCACACATACATATAACATCGATATGTACGGGAAACCCCAACTGCGTGATTAAACAGTTCTCAGAAATAGCTGATAATTTACATACCTACACATACTGTGTATGTGTAACAAAGACATACTAACTGCAAATCCAGCAAAGTCTAGGTATAATAACAATGTGCCTTTGGTGTACGTTCCTATAATTGTTGAAAATACAGGTGTAAATATATTTTGTTACTTAACCCTTATCTTGGTAGCTTATCTAATAATATGTACACATCGTTTACGAACTTTTTGTAAAAGTATATTATATTTAAAAAAATCGTTTTTGAGTCTACAGCACAGGTCTACAGTCACCGGCAATAGTATCTCGCGCTATTCAGTAAAAATAAGATTTTGTCAGATATTTTTGCGGCCTTCATAACGCAAGATTCTAATGCCGGTGCCATGTTATTTACAGGCACCTATAGTACGGTCAAACTTTACATGAAACTCGCAAAGCATGCAGTATAGCTGCATTTTTGGTATGTTGTTTAGACACTATATAAAATAAGTAAAAAAAGTTTTAAGTTAAACGATTTTTATTGCACCAAAAACTAGAAAATAAAAATTTATTGTATCTAACCGTAGATGCTACTTTCTGTAGATTACTCACGTGAAACTATTGTCACTGTAGGTAGTCTTCCCAAGTCGAATGCTGAAAGCCACGTTTAGCCTCTATGTCAGTGGATTAAGCGTTACCGTGGCGTTACCTAATCGGAAACTTTTACCAAACTAAAATAAAAACGTGGGGCGTACGCAATTGTGATTAAGTCACTACATATTTAAGAACACACATAGAAATCAAGACAGGAATAGTGTAAAAAGTTTTGTTCTGGCCTTGATAAAAGCTATTTACCTCTGTTGTAGAAGTGATGGAACAGATGGATGATTAATTGAAAAATTAAAGCTACAATTATTTATTTTGAACTTGTACGTTTCTTTATAATAACGCTCCACGTTTTTATTTTAGTTTGGTAAAAGTTTCCGATTAGGTAACGCTTAATCCACTGACATAGAGGCTAAACGTGGCTTTCAGCATTCGACTTGGGAAGACTACCTACAGTGACAATAGTTTCACGTGAGTAATCTACAGAAAGTAGCATCTACGGTTAGATACAATAAATTTTTATTTTCTAGTTTTTGGTGCAATAAAAATCGTTTAACTTAAAACTTCTTTTACTTATTTTATTTTCAAGTTTTTAGTGCAATTGTTAAGATACTTTCCGATACTATACCTACTTATTCTAGATCAAAGATGTTGTTTATAATATGTAATACAAATTATGCATGCTAAGTAGCGCATATACTCTCGCGCTTTCATCACGAATCACGACACATACTCGTATGTAAACGTAATGAACATTATTTTATGTGTAACGGGAGGCGAATCCCTGCTGAATAGATATTTTTAGAAATCCGACACTAAAAAAATGTTAATTAATATCTCGATCGACAAATGAAAACCAAAGGCTGGGCGTGGTTAATGCACATAAGCTTGAATGCCCGAAGTGTCTCAAATGGACGTGTTATTTATACAATAAGTACCTCAGATAACAGAGACCTGACAATAAGGAATATATCAATCAATTTGGTTTATTGAGAAAATCAAGTCAAAATCAAATTTTGAGACTATAAAATATAAACTCGTTCTCTCAGTAGACCAACCAGAGGACCGCAGGTCTGACGGAATCACTCTATCAGATGGAAGGCCGCAGGCCCGACGGCTCGCCCTACGCGATCCACTCACGCTGTCACTCTATCAGCTGGAGGGCCGCAGGCCCGACGGCTCTCCCTACGCGATCCACTCACGCTGTCACTCTATTAGCTGGAGGGCCGCAGGCCCGACGGCTCTTCCTACGCGATCCACTCACGCTGTCACTATCAGCTGGAGGGCCACAGGTCCGACGGCTCTCCCTACGCGAACCTCTCACACTGTCACTATCAGCTGGAGGGCCGCAGGCCCGACGGCTCTCTACGCGGACCACTCACGCTGTCACTCTATCAGCTGGAGGGCCGCAGGCCCGACGGTTCTCCCGACGCGATCCACTCACGCTGTCACTCTATCAGCTGGAGGACCGCAGGCTCGACGGCTCTTCCTACGCGATCCACTCACGCTGTCTCTCTATCAGCTGGAGGGCCGCAGGCCCGACGGCTCTCCCTACGCGATCCACTCACGCTGTCACTCTATCAGCTGGAGGGCCGCAGGCCCGACGGCTCTCCCTACGCGATCCACTCACGCTGTCACTCTATCCGCTGGAGGGCCGCAGGCCCGACGGCTCGTTCTACGCGATCCACTCACGCTGTCACTCTATCAGCTGGAGGGCCGCAGGCCCGACGGCTCTCCCTACGCGATCCACTCACGCTGTCACTCTATCCGCTGGAGGGCCGCAGGCCCGACGGCTCGTTCTACGCGATCCACTCACGCTGTCACTCAATCAGCTGGAGGGCCGCAGGCCCGACGGCTCTCCCTACGCGATCCACTCACGCTGTCACTCTATCAGCTGGAGGGCCGCAGGCCCGACGGCTCTCCCTACGCGATCCACTCACGTTGTCACTCTATCAGCTGGAGGGCCGCAGGCCCGACGGCTCGCCCCACGCGAATCACTCACGCTGTCACTCTATCAGCTGGAGAGCCGCAGGCCCGACGGATCGCCCTACGCGATTCACTCACGCTGTCACTCTATCAGCTGGAGGGCCACAAGCCCGACGGTTTGCCCTAAGCGATTCATTCACGCTGTCACTCTATCAGCCGTGACCCTATGAGTCTATCAGCCCGAGGGCCTCAGTAATGACATACGGTACTAAACCGTGGTCGTGTACAATGGGCCAGATAAGAAGGCTCAAAATTACCCAAAGGGCAATGGAGAGGCCTATGCAGTCTCTCTGCGAGATCGGATTAGAAATGTGACCACCCGCAGCAGAACCAACGTAACCGATATAGCTCTTCGAATCGCTAAACTGAAGTGGGTGGGGCTCGTCGCGCGTGGAAACGATGGCCGTGGGGCGGTAAGGTTCTCGAGTGGCGGTCACGTACCGGAAGGCGCAGCGTGGGTAGGCCCCCCCACAAGGTGGCCTCATGACCTGGTGAAAGTCGCTGGATACGGGTGGCACAGGCCAGTCCTTGTGGCAATCTTTGGGGGAGGCCTATATTCACCAGTGAACGTCTTTCAGCTGATATGATGATGATCATGATAATTGAATCCATATGTTTCTACCAAATATCTAAAGCAGTACTTCAAAATCTACATATCGCTAAACCTAGCGGTTGTGGCAGGCAGTAACACTGGAGTATCGGATTTGAGGAGTTGGACGTTAGTATTAAATTTGCATGTTTCTTTTCTACCTATATACTTCATATCTAAAGAACTTCTTTAAAATCAAGATATCGATAAAAGATAAACCTTGCGGTTATTGTGGGCAGTACTGCAGCATCAGGAGTGAGGAGTTGGAAGTCAAGATCAGGCTGGTAGTATTTGATTATGCCAAACATGCTATACTTTCATTTTCACGTGTCTAACACTCTCGGTTAAGGTAGGCAGTACGTCTGCAGCATCAGGCTTTGAGGATACAAGGATAAAAATATTATAATATTGCATTGTCATGGGGACTTGATAAGAGTTCCAAATTTTATTGATTTCGGTGCAGTAGAAGTGGTCGAAAAATCGATCACAAGATTTGAAGCATCGACGACAGTTGATACGCGGTGAAGTTAATAAAAACCGTTTAATAATAATAAAAACCACATTTTGCAAGCAAAAAAAAGCTAGCTAGCGTACGTGAAAAACTGCGAAATTTGCAATCATTTTTAGTTTCTGATTTTTATTAAAAAAACCTTACGTTTTTTGACATTATATGTAAAGAAGCGTTTAAAGATTAATAAATTTTCAACAAGGTGAGCTAATAAACATTACCGTAGGTCTTATAGTTTCAGAGACTCGAGACTTCCAAAAGTACTCTTTTTTGTAAACTAGCTGTATTTTGAGTTTTGCTAATGTTTTCGGCTTAATATCGCTTCACCTAATTATGCTACGAAAAACATGCAATAATTACCTTATAGCGCACGTAATATGCTTTAATTTCAGTGTCAGCAAGCTTTGTGGTTGAAAATAAAAACACGAAATTCAAAAGGCAGGAGGCCCGCTATCTAAGTTTTACCGTAGGTGCCGGAAGATTTCCCGGCAACCGGCGGCATATCAGGTCTGTGGTTATGCCGCCGACTACACTTCGGCTGCAGAGGATAGGGCGAGCGGCAACGACAACACCGACACTCCTCTTCCTCTGCAGCCCCACCGACGCCGTTACGGCGGAACGGCCCCGCCAAAGTCGCAGGAGGTAGCGAGAGTGGCGCTCCGTAATACCATCAGGCCCTCTCCTCCTGCGATCCCATCTCGGCCACAGAGGATAGGGAGAGCGGCAACAACAACACCGACACTCCTCTTCCTCTGCGGTCCACCCCCACGCGTCCTAAGCGGGCTCGGTGAGCCCACTTAGAGCGTCCTCCTTGAGCCAGCCGGCAGCCCAAAACTGGCCGGCCACGGGTGCCTCTTCGCTTCACCGTGGGTGACCAGTCCACGGTTACTGAGCTCCTCCACCACGACTTGGTAGGAATGGTAGGCTCCCCACGGGGGGGAAATTAGTAACCTAAATCTGCTTCTCTAACCCCAAAACACGTCCAGGGAAATTTCTGTAACAGCAACCTGTGTTACCCGTGCCGACTTTCATCAGAAATTCCTGTTGAAGGTGTTTAATATGCCCTTAACAGGCGTTTACTAATAACAGCTACTAGACTCTATTGTCGCTGGTCAACACTGTACAGGGCGATTGATCCAAATAGGTCAGTATGGAGGTTTTGAAAACCATAACAGATAGCGAAATCTTGTCTTAGGAACCATGAGATCGATTTTAGTAAAAAATACCATTATTATAAGGTAGGTATTTTTTACTAAAATCGATCATAATAAATTTCTAAAATTCGTAAAATGATGGACACCCTAGTAAACTAAAAAAGTTTGAACAAACCTGCAACCTTTCAGTATTTTATAATCACGCTCTTTCAGAACGCAATCTTCACTTACATTTTTGGTCAAAATTATTGATATTTATAAGTATTATTAATGTGCGTTCATGATTTGTGTCAAAGACGTCAAATGCTATGGAAAGTCAGCTAATACATTTTTTACCTTTTTTTTAACTTTCAACTGAAAAATGATATCCATAATCATTCTCAATAAGATATGAAGTTCGATTT
>JALPQI010009463.1:0-36343 GCA_025490895.1 Thaumatotibia leucotreta
CAAGATATTTTTTATTTACTTATAGGTAAATAATAAATTCAAGATATTTATTATTTATTTATATGAGACTAATATTCATAAATGTTAAGAGGCTTTCGCTATTCGCTAGTTTGTGTTATCTATTTCTACCAAATGTGAAATAGACAGATAAACTAAATATTAGCTGATGGTGGTTTGATGGACTTGAGCATAAATATCATACTTCGATTCACACTAAAGCACTTACAATTTGATTAAATATCCAAAGTTGAAAATGAAATAATCACCAAAATAAAAACTTCGTTTCCGTCACCTGACCGCGACTTAGTGCCAATGGGACTATCTAGGAGATCTAACAGTTCGATAAAGAAAAAAATAAATCAGTTCACTATTCTCGCAGATATATTACTCGATATCTCCGAGAATATAAAAAAAACAGTCGAATTGAGAACCTCGTCCTTTTTCGGAGTCGGTTAATAAATAGAAGAGTATTAATGTAATTATGTAACACAAAATGTATTTATTGAGTCAAACCAACGTTTTTCTGCTTGATTGTGCACACTACCTATAAGTATAATTTGATTGTTAACAATGTAAAAATATTCAGGTAATTGACATTTGTCTCCATTACTCCTTGATTAGTCATTCCTAATATTCTGATCCTAATACATCCTTCCGTTTAATTTTTGAATGTAATCTTGAATCAATGCAACATAGACGGTACACTTCAAACTATTTGTGGTACTAAATATTACCATGGATACATTGGTTGACTAGTTTGAGAAAAGTAATATACTTGCTTCGCCTGGATGCTTAGCCAAGTTGCCAATCGCTAGCGCTTGGTAGCGTATCGTAGTTTTCCCTCTCTGTCACTTTTTAGGGTTCCGTAGCCAAAATGGCAAAAACGGAACCCTTATAGATTCGTCATGTCCGTCTGTCCGTCTGTCCGTCTGTCACAGCCGATTTACTCGAAAACTATAAATGCTACAGTAACGAAATTTGGTGAGAATATGTGTTGTATAAACCGCTACAGGATTATGATACTAAATTGTAAAAAAAATCATTGGGGTGGGGGCCCTCCATACATGTAACTGAGGGATAGAATTTTTTTTTTAGTTTTACATAAGCGTGTGGGGTATTAATAGAAAGGTCTTTGAAAATGATATGAAGGTTTATACATCACATTTTTATTTAAGCAAATCGTTTTCGAGATATCAGCTCTCAAAGTCTGAAAAATGTGTCCCCCCCCCCTCTATTTTTTAAACTACGCAATATAAAATTCTGAAAAAAATATATGTTATGCACATTAATAAACTCTATCAACGATTTTTGGTTTAATTAAATTATCTCCTATAGTTTTTGAGGTAGGTTGATTTAACTGTATTTTTTTAATAATAAATTGATAATGGTACGGAACCCTTTGCGCGCGAGTCCGACTCGCACTTGGCCGGTTTTTCATATTAGTGCGACAAAGACAGTTAGTTGCCTTTCGTTTACGATTGACGATTAAGCGTCAGCGATTGGCAACTTGGCTAAGCACCCTGGAAACTAAACTTAGCCGGCCTTAAATCTCTATTCGGTAACGTACGCAGCCTGCTAATTTTCGTTTCCCAGCGTCTGCAGTAAAGAACGTACTACGACAAAATTGAATCCAGGGTGCTTAGCCAAGTTGCAAATCACTAACACTCAATCGTCAATCGTGTACGAAAGGCAACTGTCTTTGTCGCACTAAGAAAGAATGACAAAGATGGAAAACTACGATACGTTACTGAGCGGTAGCAATTGGCAATTTGGCTAAGCAACCTGACCCTCCATACGACTTTGTCATAGTAACATTGAAAGTAAAATTGTTCAAATTTTTGTTTTTGTTGGCGGTGGAGACTGCAGGATCATGGGGTGCAGAGGCCAAAGATTTCATCAGGGACTTGGTTCGCCGACTTAGGGATAGGGGCTGCGATCCTCGCTCCGGGTCGTACCTGGTCCAGCAAATATCCCTAGCGATTCAGCGTGGAAATGCTGCTAGTGTCATGGGGACCTTTGGGCCGGATGCGACCCGGGGTGGTCTTTTGTAATTAATATAATGTAATATTTACGAAGCCTGTGGCGGATTTCATCATTGATTGTAGTGTGACTAAGCCTGTGGCGGATCTATTTTTGTACCTGGGTTTAAATTATTTTCGTTGTCTTGTTTCATACCACTCTGTCACGCTTTTAGTTGCTGTTTCGACTCGGTATATAAAAAAATCGGTGTACTTGTATTTCTTTTCACGCTAGATTTTAATCCATACATCAGAAATAGAAAACAAAATATCATCTCATACAAAAATCACCACTGCGTCACGTTTTTTAGGGACAAGAAATAAGACAACGAAAAGACATTTGACCCATTTACAAAGCCTGTGGCGGATTTTATCATTGATTGTAGTGTGACTAAGCCTATAGCGGATCTATTATTGTACCTACCTGACGAAGCATGCGAAGTGAAATTGTTCAACAGTTGCTGCAAACTTTCAATGTTACCATGACAAGCTCCTATGGCGGGTCAGGATTTAACTATGTCGATAGTACTATAGCTTAACCCCCTTATTCATAACCGTCTGTTAACTCAACAAGCCGCTAATAATTGTTTGTCCCTTTTGCTCTTATGGACACATTGTTAAGACCGAAAGGGAAAAACAATTGTGGCTTGTTAAGTTAACAAACGGTTATGAATAAGGGGGTTAAGCTATAGTACTATCGACATAATTCAATCCTGATCCACTATAGGAGCTTGTCATAATAACATTGAAAGTCAAATTGCAGCAACTGCTGAACAATTCCACTTCGCAGGCTTCGTCAGGTAGGTACAATAATAAATAGATCCGCTACAGGTTTAGTCACACTACAATCAATGATAAAATCCGCCACAGGCTTCGTAAATGGGTCAAAATTCTTTTCGTTGTCTTATTTCTTGTCCCTAAAAAACGTGACGCAGTGGTGATTTTTGTATGAGATGATATTTTGTTTTCTATTTCTGATGTATGGATTAAAATCGAGCTTGAAGAAGAAATACAAACGTGTGAATAAGGGGGTAAGAGCTTATGAAGATGTTTGTTGGCATCTGCCAACACATCTGTGCAGCCTGGCTTAACTCCCTTATTCATAACCGTTTGTTAACTTAACAAGCCGCTAATAATTGTTTGTCCCCTTTGCTCTTATGGACAAATTGTTAAGACCGAAAGAGACGAACAATTATTAGCGGCTTGTTAAGTTAACAAACGTTTGTGAATAAGGGCGTTTGTGCACTACACTTTTACCGTCCGGTAGTCCGGTTTTTTACGGTCCGATATGCCACGCCATTAAATGTATATAGTAGCTTGTGCACTATACGTAATTTTACCGTCCGACATTTTACTTTTCCGCATTTCGGACAGTATTTTTCCGATCCGAGATGACAGCTATGAAAAACGTGTTAATGTTTGTGCACTGCCTCCGGAATCGCACTGACTTTTACTGTCCCCGATAATCCGATTTTACAAAATTTAACCGTAAAAAACCGGACTACCGGTCGCACCTCCGAGTAAAAAGACGGACAAGTGCACAAGCCAATCATGCGTTTTTTTCATGCCATATTGGATCATGAAAACTCGGTCTGCCGGACAGTAAAATTTATTGTGGTGCACAATCGCCCTAAGGGGGTAAGAGCTTATGAAGGTGTTTGTCGGCAGATGTGCAGCCTGGCGGCGCTAGCGCGCGGCTGCCGGCCCGCCGCCAAGCCGTGCTGCCTCTGCTGGTGCTGCTGCTGCTCCTGCTCCTGGTCAGTACCCTTCAGCTTCTAGCAGATAGTATACTTCACCATCTAGCAGATAGTATACTTCAGCACCTAGCAGATAGTATACTTCACCATCTGGCAGATAGTATACTTCACCATCTAGCAGATTACGGAGTATACTTCAGCACCTAGCAGATAGTATACTTCACCATCTAGCAGATAGTATACTTCACCATCTAGCAGATAGTATACTTCACCATCTAGCAGATAGTATACTTCACCATCTAGCAGATAGTATACTTCACCATCTAGCAGATAGTATACTTCACCATCTAGCAGATAGTATACTTCACCATCTAGCAGATAGTATACTTCAGCATCTAGCAGATAGTATACTTCACCATCTAGCAGATAGTATACGACACCATCTAGCAGATAGTATACTTCACCATCTAGCAGATAGTATACTTCACCATCTAGCAGATAGTATACTTCACCATCTAGCAGATTACGTAGTATACTTCAGCACCTAGCAGATAGTATACTTCACCATCTAGCAGATAGTATACTTCCACATCTAGCAGATAGTATACTTCACCATCTAGCAGATAGTATACTTCACCATCTAGCAGATAGTATACTTCACCATCTAGCAGATAGTATACTTCACCATCTAGCAGATAGTATACTTCACCATCTAGCAGATAGTATACTTCACCATCTAGCAGATAGTATACTTCACCATCTAGCAGATAGTATACTTCACCATCTAGCAGATAGTATACTTCACCATCTAGCAGATAGTATACTTCACCATCTAGCAGATAGTATACTTCACCATCTAGCAGATAGTATACTTCACCATCTAGCAGATAGTATACTTCACCATCTAGCATCTAGCAGATAGTATACTTCACCGTCTAGCAGATAGTATACTTCACCATCTAGCAGATAGTATACTTCACCATCTAGCAGATAGTATACTTCACCATCTAGCAGATAGTATACTTCACCATCTAGCAGATAGTATACTTCACCATCTAGCATCTAGCAGATAGTATACTTCAGCATCTAGCAGATAGTATACTTCACCATCTAGCAGATAGTATACTTCACCATCTAGCAGATAGTATACTTCACCATCTAGCAGATAGTATACTTCACCATCTAGCAGATAGTATACTTCACCATCTAGCAGATAGTATACTTCACCATCTAGCAGATAGTATACTTCACCATCTAGCAGATAGTATACTTCACCATCTAGCAGATAGTATACTTCAGCATCTAGCAGATAGTATACTTCACCATCTAGCAGATAGTATACTTCACCATCTAGCAGATAGTATACTTCACCATCTAGCAGATAGTATACTTCACCATCTAGCAGATAGTATACTTCACCATCTAGCATATAGTATACTTCACCATCTAGCAGATAGTATACTTCACCATCTAGCAGATAGTATACTTCACCATCTAGCAGATAGTATACTTCACCATCTAGCAGATAGTATACTTCACCATCTAGCATATAGTATACTTCACCATCTAGCATATAGTATACTTCACCATCTAGCATATAGTATACTTCACCATCTAGCAGATAGTATACTTCACCATCTAGCAGATAGTATACTTCAGCATCTAGCAGATGGTATACTTCACCATCTAGCAGATAGTATAATTCATCATCTAGCAGATAGTATAATTCACCATCTAGCAGATAGTATACTTCACCATCTAGCAGATAGTATACTTCACCATCTAGCAGATAGTATACTTCACCATCTAGCAGATAGTATACTTCACCATCTAGCAGATAGTATACTTCACCATCTAGCAGATAGTATACTTCACCATCTAGCAGATAGTATACTTCACCATCTAGCAGATAGTATACTTCACCATCTAGCAGATAGTATACTTCAGCATCTAGCAGATAGTATACTTCACCATCTAGCAGATAGTATACTTCACCATCTAGCAGATAGTATACTTCACCATCTAGCAGATAGTATACTTCACCATCTAGCAGATAGTATACTTCACCATCTAGCAGATAGTATACTTCACCATCTAGCAGATAGTATACTTCACCATCTAGCAGATAGTATACTTCACCATCTAGCAGATAGTATACTTCACCATCTAGCAGATAGTATACTTCACCATCTAGCAGATAGTATACTTCAGCATCTAGTAGATAGTATACTTCAGCATCTAGCAGATAGTATACTTCAGCATCTAGCAGATAGTATACTTCACCATCTAGCAGATAGTATACTTCAGCATCTAGCAGATAGTATACTTCACCATCTAGCAGATAGTATACTTCACCATCTAGCAGATAGTATACTTCACCATCTAGCAGATAGTATACTTCACCATCTAGCATGTCCAATGTACTATCTCTACCAGTCATACCCCTCAACATCCAGCATTTTACGCAATCCGAAATCATACTTGTTGGTAATTTCACATACACCTTTGAATTTCTTCGCCGATGTATGCTGGTTTTCTCACGATGTTTATCGTTTGTAAAGCACTTGTGAATATCAAATGATAATTCGAAAATAAGTTTTATGAAAAACTCATTGGTACGAGTCGGGGATCAAACCCACAACCGCTGTGTTTCAGCCGTGTGTTTTACTGCTCGACCACAAGCGCTACTATGTATTCGTATATAATATGTATCAACACGGAGAATATAAGTATCGTGCTTTCTTCGACTTAAGAAACGTGAGTGACTTGCGTGAAATTTTTGATATTGTGCCTTTTCCTCGAATTTAATTTTGCTTAAGTACTGAAACCAAATGGAAATTGGCAAATTTTACCAGTTTACGTTTAGGCGAATTTTGATTTGCCAACGTGGTTAGGTTAGGTTGGAATATAAAATATAATAATTTGGTAAATGTTGGTATGCCAAGTACTACGAAAAGGCAGGATACCAGGCCCCTATACCACAATAATTTACAAGCGTACAATTCTACAAAATTTTCAACTTTTTGTATGGGAATTTATACAATTTTGTAGAATTGTACGCTTGTAAAGTTTTGTGGTATAGGCCACAGGAACATATAAATGTATGAAGCGAAACATGTAGTGTATTCTTCGACTTTTAAAACGTGAGTGTCTCGCGTGATACATACCTTTGGTTAAATATAGTCTGACGTTCCAATTTGATAGTAGAATAGAAAAACCGGCCAAGTGCGAGTCGGACTCGCGCGCAAAGGGTTCCGTACCATTATCAATTTATTATTAAAAAAATACAGTTAAATCAACCTACCTCAAAAACCATAAGAGATAATTTAATCAAACCAAAAATCGTTGACAGAGTTTAATCATATGCATAACATATATTTTTTTTAGAATTTTATATCGCGTAGTTTAAAAAATAGAGGGGGGGGGGGGACATTTTTCAGACTTTGAGAGCTGATATCTCGAAAAGGATTTGCTTAAATAAAAATGTGATGTATAAACCTTCATATCATTTTCAAAGACCTTTCTATTAATACCCCACACGCTTATGTAAAACTAAAAAAAAAATTCTATCCCTCAGTTACATGTATGGAGGGCCCCCACCCCAATGGTTTTTTTACAATTTAGTATCATAATCCTGTAGCGGTTCATACAACACATATTCTCACCAAATTTCGTTACTGTAGCATTTATAGTTTCCGAGTAAATCGGCTGTGACAGACGGACAGACGGACAGACGGACATGACGAATCTATAAGGGTTCCGTTTTTGCCATTTTGGCTACGGAACCCTAAAAATGTGGGTTTACATTTTGGATCTCCGTTCATGTCTATGTTTTTCTAATTTGCTGCCTTTTTATACTGATACTGGTTACCCAGATAATACAGTGTGTAAATCTAATAAGGCCGATCAATTAAACCAGGCATGGGATTCATTAGTGTTATCATGGACTACAAGGTTTTTAAAAAGTTACTCTTAATTATGACCCCACAGAATTTTTTTAATATTATCGAAGCCGCAATGTAGGTATGAACATTTGTTATTGTTGATATGGCAGTTATGTCATCTGCTTTTGACATTAGCTGTCAACGAGTGTTTAACTCGCGTATGTTGCTCTACATTGCGCGCCGAATTATTTTGTATGGATAGTTTTGTTGCTCTAATTTTAAGTAAAAGTTATTTCAATGTACTTATGATGTTGTAAACTAACACTCGTTAAGGGCTTCGCCCGTATTAGCCTTACACCCTTGTATAAACGCGACGTAGGTTCTGTATTTAAAATAACTAGCATTTTGAATTTAAATATAAAGCTCTTTATTAACGCAGAATTTTCTTTGTTACAGGGCGAAGTGGTAAGTGGAATTTGATCAAAATTCTTTTCACGAAGAACCAAATGGTAATTCATTAAATAGGTATGATAAGAGTAGACTAATTCCTTCGGTTCAATAAGGTAAAACTACCGTACGATAATTTGATTATAAATTCAGTTTATTTCAAATTTATTTTCATAGATTTAGATAGACTTTTTTTAGGCCTTAGGCCAGGCCATACTCAAAAAACTGAAAAACGAACTTATTTTAAATTTAAGAAATCTTGGAATTATAATTTATAACTAACATGAAACTCAAACATATTAAAACATTTAACAAACCAGGTTACTCACGTAATTTAAGTCAATGATTGCTTGACTTGTTTCGATGCTGGTTTCGACTCATTAAGAGGATCTTAATCAAGTACCCCGGCTATAAAAGGTACATAAAAAGAGAGCTAACATTTACATATATTTTATTCGGCTTGATGATGACACAGGCCCTTAGTCACGTTTAAAGCAAATAATCAGAATCGCGTATAAAGAAACATATTGATTGTTCCAGCCTAGCGTATTTCCCTTAAGTCGCTTACTATATCTGCACAGAAAATCATAATTATGTATATATTCTGGTGTCAAAACTCTTAGTACCTGTAACGTACTTTGTATTATTTAAACGTTTAACGAAACGGGTTACTCACGTAATTTAAGTCGATCCAGCGTCCGCCAGCACCCGCTCTAGCAGAGCGCAAGCCCGCAGTACACGTCGGGCTTTGGTCGCGCGTACTCCATGATTAGGTTTCTCTAAATGGATATCGGAAACATGTCATGCAATGATCGACTTAAATTATGTGAGTTACCGCGTTTCGCTAAATATTGAAATACACCGTGTTTTTATTGATTTCCGTTAAATTAAAGGGAAGCTTATTTAGGTCAAAAATAATCAATTTGTCTAAGAAACTGGTACCTTAACTCTTACTGTTATTGAGTTATTAAAAAAATAAGTAACTGAACAAGTGTATTGCAACCTTTATTACATCCTAATGAAACTTATTTTGACATGTGCCGTCAGTCACTTGAGATCTTATTCTTAAGGTTATCTCACACTTGCTATTTCAATTATTATGTATGAAAGCGAAAAAAATTTTTTTTTTACGAATTATACAAAAGCCGATATACTAGGCAATTTCTATTAATGTCCCAAATAACCTGTCCTATTTAACGGAAATCAATAAAAACACGGTGTATATTTGAGTCTCACATTAGTTGAAATTCTAAAATCACTTAGCGTTACTTGGCCATCCCAAGATTTTTAGGCTACCAAAGAGGCAAGAAAAAATTCAGTGTTCGCACTCTAAAGAAAGATGTTTGTTTCAGCCTAGCGGCGCGCGGGTCCGAAGGCGGGCCGGGCAAGAAGCCCCGAGAGCCGGGCCCACAGGACCCGCTGCTCAACGACGGAGATGCGCCGTGAGTATTCATCTTCATATTCATTATTCAACATCTTCACCTTCGTGGCTTTATTCTCTTATGGTGTTGTTGTGGAAACCGAATCCGGCTACCACGTGACAGGCATAGCCTAGTGTGGAGCCACAAGATATTGTCATTATTATGTAACCAAGGTTTTCTGGTAAATAAACAATTTTTTTTTTCTTCTGTCTTGATACCATCATCCGCATATTTCAGTCCACTGTGTGGTGTCGGCAGTAAGAATACATTTGCCACCACCCTAACTCCTCCTGCGGGTGTCGTAAGAGTCGACTAAGGGATTGAAGTATCACTAACCATTATTTGATAAAAGATTTGACGGGCAGCAGCGTTACTGCGATCGCCAATCCGCTTACCCACCGATTATAGGCATTTACCTCCTAATGCGTCTATACGCATAGTTAATAGGAGAGGCCTACGTTCAGCAGTGGACTGTCATAGGCTGATGATGATCATGATGATATTTCAGTCCATTGACATTGGCCTTTTATTACCGATTACTATGGACGCAAAGGATTACCTTTTGCGTCCATGGACATTAGCCCATAATCGTCACGCTGGGCTAGCGAGTTGGCGATGTCAGTAGAGTGTTCATTATGCTGACGCTGCCCACCATCTTCAAGCCCTTAGTCGACTCTTACGACACCCAATAATGCTGATGCCCATCACCAGGCCTGCTACCGCGAATATCGAAGTTCGCAAATTCCTGATGAAATTTTTCTCTGTCACTCTAATCACATCTTCGTTGGAATGACAGAAACGCTTCCTCGAAATTTACGAACGTCGATGTTCGCGGTAGCAGGCCAGTCTTTAATAAATAAGTTGTCAGCGGCACTTACATCTCTTATTTGACTCTTACGACTCTACGCCAAGAGTTGGGTGACAAATGTAGTCTTACGGCCTGGCCATGACTTTGCGTGACCAGTGACGGCGATGAGCGATCCCATAAGTTGAAGCGAGAGACCACGTGGCCAATCTTGCAATTCATATCATCATCAGCCTATCTAAGTCCACTGCTGGCCGCAAGCTTCTCCTATTAACTGTGCGTATAGAATAAACACATTAGGAGATAAATACCCATAATCGCCACGCGGAGAAAGCCGATTGGCAACCGCAGTAATATGTCTACTATAATGACGCTGCTGCCCATCCTCTTCTATCAAATAATGGTCAGGGTCACTTCAATCCCTTTTACGACACCCACGGAAAGAGTTGGGGTGATGAGATGACAAATGTATTTTTACCTACTCCCGTTACCACACGGCCGAATATAATATTGTAATTACTGATATATTATTAATGTGTTTGATTCCAGGCCGTCGCTGGAGGAAATACAGAGTTGGGGGCAGTCGTTTGACAGACTCATGCGCAGTGCAGGTATGTGTCACTAACATGCATTAAGCAATGTGAAGGAACTTCAATGGACGCTCTACTAAATAATAGTTATTATACCTAGTTATAGTTTCTAGTCTATTTGTAAGTGGTCAGCAGTGCACACTAACCGAGTTAGTATCCGGTTCGAAGGACCACAGTACGGAAACAACTGCTAACTGACTAACTGCAATGTAACTTATAGTAACTTGTTCAATACGTTGCACAAGCATTCGTTAGTGTTTGTAGGATTAATAATGTACTAGTTATGCAACTGCAGTATATACTAGACACGTATACTCACAATTTTCCCATAGAAAAGCTGTTTGTTCATCACGAAAATTACATCAGATTCAATTTGATGATGATCAACAACTCTTCCTAGTCTGATATAAGATAATATTTCATAACCTACTTGAATTTAGAATTTTTGGTTACAATCCAATAAATCACATTTCTGAGCAACAATACCTAAATAAAAAATATAAAACCAAATAAATTATAAACTGTCAACAAAATTTTGTGAAGACTAAAAAATGTAATGCCCAGTAATTGATAATTATTCCAATTTAAATTTGCTTGTAGGTGTAGCACATATATATCTATTGGTGCGACGTGCGATACTATATCGCTGTGAGATAGACTTCTTTTACTAACTACAAAATTAAGGATCCATGGAAAAAAACATCCCCATTGTCCAGTGCTTAAAAAAATCATGGCGAATTCACACCTTATTCTGTTAAAAGTAAGGTGGTTTTTCTTTCTGTAATTTGAATTGACTAGACATGTATTGTTCTTTCCGTGGACCCTTCAAATGTTAAATAGGGAGGTCTATGTCGCCACGAGATACTATCGCTTTCATCATTTCTTATTCGTTGTTGTATTAGCAGAGCACCTTGGTTCAGTTCAAATCAATTTACAGCTTTATTTTATCAGTAACACACAACAAAATGTGTTATGCTTCTTCTTCTTAGTAGGCATCTTCGTTTCTGAAGGTCGTGTCTAGCTTGAAGGGTTTGTTGCTTGATACACCATGCTCTTCCAAGCGGGTCTATCCTCGGCGGTATTTAGAGCTTAAAAAATAGATAGGCAGTGATTGATTTTATCAGATCTGACCATCGGGTTGGCGATTGGCCGAGGGCTCTTTTTCCATCGACCTGACCAAATTTATACTTATTTTGTTAAAATTATGTTCCAGCCGGGCGCAAGGTGTTCCGCGACTTTCTGCGCGGCGAGTACTCGGAGGAGAACATCATGTTCTGGCTGGCCTGCGAGGAGCTGAAGCGGGAGACAGACCCTGATGCCGTGGAGGAGAAGGCCCGCTTCATATACGAGGACTACATCTCTATACTGTCGCCTAAAGAGGTATGTTTCCTATCAAAGCTAGAGAGAAGATACTTCACACAACATAAACCTATATCAGTCTACCGCTGGACAAAGGCTTCTCCTATTGCCTATGAGTATGCACGCAATTGTGGGTTGATGACCGTAGTAGTGTACGTGTCTACTGATACTGCTGCCCATCATCAATCTTCAATAACTGATGGTCACTTTAATCCCTTAGTCGACTCTTACGACACCCATGGGAAGAATTGCGAGGTGACAAATGTATTCTTACTACCGTCGCCATGCGGCGCCCCTTCTTGATCAGATAACATCTTCACTAAGTTGTGAGGAGTTGAAGCGAGATACAGATCCTAATGCTATGACAAGACGGTTCACTTCATTCATATACGAGAACTACATCTCCATACTGTCTCCTAAAGTGGTCAGTCCTTATTCCTATGCAGTTCCTCTCAGTACTGGCTGCTGCTAGTTAATCTTACCTGAAAGCTTAAGCTGAACGTTTGAAAAGTCTTTTTCAACTTCTGGACTGTATACTCGTAACTAACTAATCAGGGTTACATATATTATTGTAAAGGTCTAGAGCATTATATAGGTACTAAAGATAAAAATGAGTAAGTGTAAGTATCAGCGGATACTAAAAGGAACTCGTAATTATTAATACTGTTGCCTTGAAAATATGAGTTCCTTGTAACAATTCGAGTATTTCCCTAGTTAGTGTTCCATAGTTTCTGCTGTCTGTTAATAGTACCTAATAATAATACGATCAGAAGAAATATTATAATTGTGCTGTAAAAAGATTATACCATTCACAAAAACTAATTCTGATAGCTAGAAGAAAAAAAATAACTTTTAGCTATCAGAATTTGTTTTTGTGAATGACGTGATCTTTTTAACGCACAATTATCGCCAAGTGGTCAGCTGTTTTTAAACATAAACTTTCAATTACAGGTATCGTTAGACTCGCGAGTGCGCGAGGTGGTAAACCGCAACATGGTGGAGCCAACCCCACACACGTTCGACGAGGCACAGCTGCAGATCTACACGCTCATGCACCGCGACTCCTACCCGCGCTTCGTCAACTCGCACATCTACAAGTCGCTTGCGCATCTCACCAGCTCACCGGCCGCGTCGCCGCAGTGAAGCTAAGAGCTATAGTACAAATACTGGATTCGCGACCTAGCCTGTTACCTTAAGTTGCCTTGTCTGGCAAACACTTTTAACCTCCACGCCAAATAGAATGGCATATACCAAAAAAAAAACAAAGTTCACCAACCTGAAGGTTCGATTTGAACCTCGTTTACCAACGTCCTTAGCTTTGCCAGTGCCTATTTAAAGCAGCACGAAAACAGTTATTTATTTCGGGATATGAACTCAACAATCAAAGAAATTGCTTGGTCCCGATAGAACATATTATTGTCATTATCGTCATTTCAAGGCTCATATGAGTACGAAAGTAACGTATAATAAAAACAAAAGCAGGATTGTGATAAATGCTAAGCTCTTGACAGAAAACGGAAATTTTGAGGGTAGAAAGTGGTTTGCCAATTAAGACGACTTAGGGTGGATAGGTAGTGGTAATTTGTCTACGACCAATAGGTATTTTCTGTAAGGCTTACGGATTCATAGCAAACGTTATTGACAATGTCAATGATGGGTAAGACTAGCACAACTGATAACATTAGTGAGATGATCATTGATTTGATGAATCAACTCTAGGATCTAAGATGTATAGCATCTGTGAATACATTCTCTTCTGTTACAGATAGTAAAAGACTTTATAAGTCCAATGAAAACTACGGAACATCTATACTTCTGTATTAATTGGGCTGGATCAAACACTAGATTTGTGAGTTTCATAATTTTGATTTAGGACAATTCGAATTATCAACCTATATTATAAGCTCTATTACTGCTTAGGTTCTATTATCTATCCGTAACAGAAAGAATCAGCTACTTTTCACCCAGTTTATGACCAAGTTGTGCTGGTTCCTCAGGACTTGACGCATTTGGTTTCGAGACCACCGAGGTCATCCGTCCCTGTACATCTAGTCTTGAACTTTCTTCGCGTGACACCGATAAGTCAAAATTAGTGAAGGGACTGAAATTGTCAGCATGTATAGCTTGATAAATATCTGCAGCTTGATTATGAAAAGTTCTCACTGATGCCAGTTCATTCTTCGATTCTTTAACCTTTTGAAAGCCGAGGCTTGAAAAATCACGTGGCACTGACGCCACATGGTCGCATCTACTTAAATGATGTTGAACTTTACGTAGTCTATACATTTGGGAAGTTGACGGCAGCTCTCGTCGCTCGAGCCTATGTTACTAATTCCCGTTGTCATGTATTGACGGCTATTTAAAAGGTTAAAAACGGAGGCAGTCTTTTTGAAAAACCAAAACTGTGCAAGTTTGCAAAACCAGTTGTATAGTCATTAGGATTATCCAAACAAAGACAAGGAAGTGAGGTTTAGAACAGTTTAATTTTAATACTGTTAATGGGGATAGATGGGGCTTATTTCACTAAACATGGGAAGAAAGACAATTGGTTTTTAGGAGGCAAATTTTAAGAGGAATAGTATAGTATTAAGTGGTTATGCAAGAATTTAGTGAAGCAAGCCCATTTTAAATTTTGCCAACGAGCGATTCCAATGTAAATTGATCCTCATATAAATACACAACCTTTATACGTTAGGAGTCTCATGCTTAACTGTAAAATTTTTAATAGATAAAATATTTACCTTGAAACCATGTCCAATATGATACAGTCTTCTCTACGTATACTTAATCGCTGTGTGACACATTATAGTGAGATATTCTTCAGAACTATGCAAATTATTCCAGACGTATCGTTTTAGACAGAGTTTCAGCTCCTAACTCGGGTTCGACATGAAGTCGCCATGACTTTGACCAGTAAGATGCCACTTTGGTATCCAGACTGACCCAACGAACAATTTCTGATAGATTAATCGAGTGTTCTGAAAGTAACTGGGCAGAATGTAATGGGTTTAGTTAATTGTCAATAGATTTCTGACGAGGTTTCCAACTTTTACCTCGTCGTACATTTCTTGAACTAAAAGGATATCTGACCTAATTCATAACCCCAAAATGAACGGCAATAATGCTATAAATAATAAAGAAGATGATTAGCGTAAGACAGCGCCTGTGTTTTAAACCCATCGCATTCAAAATAGATTATCGAAACAGGTGTAGGGGATCTAGCGTAGTCTCCGGAATGGCTGTTATCAGTCATTGAGCTTATCATGGGACCTGATTTTTGTACATAATACCTTAGTTTACTTTCAAAAATAATTCTCAATCGACCAAGTACAGAGAGACCTCTATGAAATCTTTATCCAGATAATTTTGTTTTTGAAGGAAACCAGTTAAGAGGTAGCAGATTTGTTTCAGGTTAAACTTTAATTCTTTAAGCAAAAGTAAAGCTTTATCTGATACAGACATTGCAGATTTCATCTTCAGGTAGACTAAAATTTATCTCGTGTTTCGTAAAATCAAAATTATCATCTAATTAACGGAGACTTTTTGAACTGTGTGATGGGGAAGTCTAATTCAGATATGCTTGGATTACCATGAAATCTGGTTGCCTTATAATTTTCATTTGCAAAAGATAATAGAGGTCTCTATTTCGCTTAAGAAATTAAACTTATTCTAGTCATTCCCTGAACATAGGAATTCTAAAAGTACATGTGCCCCTACACTTATTTCGTACTCAGTACTCAGTTTACCAGAACACTCAACTTTGTGAACGAAGTCACCCAAGCCGCGAAGCTCTGGCGCTCGCTGCTCGGTCTTAAGTAATTTTTCGGTCTTGGTCTATTGTCTGGGATGCTGGCATGGGTCTGGCTCACTGGGTCTATAGTCGCCACTGCGTCAGACCCGTCACTCTGTGCCCCGCTCAGTTTCGTGCTCACCCTGTGTTAGACTCAGGTTCAAATTCGGACTCAGATTATAGAAAAAGCAAACCTTGAGCTCAAAATGTTTGTTTTCTCTATCTCCTGCAGCGATAGAAGGTTCAGAGGCCTGGCCAAGATGATTATAAGTATGTATCGAAACGAAAATGATTAGATCATGTTACGTTCCTTTCAATGCTTTAAAATCACCCAACTATAGTCCAATACTGCATCTATAAAAAAAATAACCCCTTCTAGGCATCAGTCCCAATACATTTTTTGGTTTTCTCTCTTAGACTTTATTACTATCGAGACGCTTTGGTCTATGAATAGCACAATCAATACAACAATTACATCAGAGATACTTGAATATAATTGTAATTGTTTTTAGTTTCGGACCATAGTTGAGGCTTTTGGACTATAGTTGGGTGGTTCTACGATGTTTCATTTCGGACCATTTTCATCTTGGCTGGCCCTTGGTCGTCAAAAATCGTAAGATTTAAGATTACTTTTCCGCACAAACGAATAAAGTGCACAAGTTTTAGTGAACCTTTTTAAATGTTGTAATCTTGTACTTTTATATGTATTTTTTGAAGACTTATCCGGACATCCGGCCAATCCTATTTAGGCCTCGGTAGTATAGCACATAGTAATAGGCCTAAAATAATGTAAAATAATTATAATGCACTATTTTCAAGACTGTAAGTTTATGGTGGGTACGAACGGATAAAACTTCAAATAGGGATGTCTCCTCTCTCGCCGTTACTTAAATGTATAATCTAGTCATTGATTTTGTTGTACTTTGTCCTAGAGTTTTATTTAAGTACCTACCAAAGAAATAATTAAGAGAAATGTGCGGGTTAAGTAAAGCTTAATATTGTTAACTAACCTTTTTAGGCTTTACATTTATCCTTTGGAGACTAATACGCATTCAGGACCAATAGAATTCTATCCATTTTTGGCTTGGAAATTAAATTTTAGTATTTACAGGTAATTTTTTACTTGAATGTTGCCGTTGGGTTATTATTCTATTAGGTTGTAAATTTGTCAAGATGATACATAAATAGTATAGCAATGATGGATCGGGTTAAAATTTTCTTACGATTGATTTTTTGATGTACGATTATTTTCTTGCTTAGGCCACGGATGGTTCGAATTGATGGAAACATTTCAATAGGCATTTCTTCATGTCACAGAGCGTCCAGCCCAGATGACAATCATATCTACATGGATATCGGAAAATATAAAATTGTAAAAATGTTTAGAAATGACCGACCAAACGAAAATTACGTCATAATTTCCAAATGTTTTTTTTTCGTTTCAAACATATTTATGTACAATTATCATTTTGGCTGTACTTTATTTAGTTGTAAGTTATTTGTAGTCTGTCAAATAAGTTTTGTCACTCATAACGGGATTTGAAAAATGCAGGTGATGACTTGACCGCTTAAAGAATATTTTTAGTGACAAAACTGATTTGTCAGAATATTTATTAGTTTTTTAAGTAACGGCGTGGAAATGTGTCATCGGGTCTAACACAGTCTAGTACTAGGTCTCGTCTTGGCTCTTGTACATATTACTTGTTGAACAATGACTAGATACCTGGCATAAATGGTGACACAACAAAAATCATAGAATCATTTAAAACAAATTTATGTTTACTTGGTTCATCGTTCATAAGAAAGAAAACGAAAAATCGCATAGTTAGGCACTGGTCTCACCGCGAGCTACTAAACTATGAACTATCGGTATATGGTAATGATTAATGAAAAACCAACGTATCAATTAGCGGCCTATAATTTTCTTACGTTTAATAAACATATATTGAATCTATCACTGTTTCACGTTAATGGCTCCCGTCACGACAGGGTGAATTATCAGTGTTTTAGGGCATTTTTTTATTTTTTTAATAAAAAAAAATCCGTCATTGTCGTCTCGGCAAGTATAAAGATACATTTAGACTAAACGAGTATTCGCTCATTCTATCCCCCACTCTACGAAATTCGTACGGTACACAAAACGTGATTCGTCAAAATTCGTTAATTTCGTAGAGTGGGCGATAGAATGAGCGAATGCTCGTTTGGTCTAAATGCACCTTTAGAGTTGACTCTAAGAATATTGTTGTAAGCGTAATTCAGTACCAATATTAAGTCTAGCATTCATGTTGTTGATACTCGTCTTTCCGTGGCGGTAATGACCGCACTTACCTGTTAAAACACGAAAAAAACCACTCGACAATCAAAATCATACAGAAAGTCAACGTATGCGACATACTATACATTTTGCAAGCTAAAAATCAAATTTTATATATAGGTGTCCCGCTAGATGGCGCCAACGCACGCCGCGTTTACATTAAAATCCGTCGCACGCGCCCGCGCCGCGCCAGTTAGCGCCGTTCAACCGTTCATACAATTTCTTATAAGATGAGCGTCCGTAATTCGCGTCAGCTAGCGGATGTCTTAAGACAACAATATTTGGACCAGTCTAGTCATTGTTTAACAATTTTGTAAAATCAGTAAACAATACTGATTACATAAACATGTAATAGGGCATCTAGTCACTACACATTTCCCTAAAATGTGTTAAAGGCGTTGAACCCTGAGCCAGCGCATTGTAAGCAGCTAGCTAATAGCTATATTACATAAGTCTTGATATATGTATAGTCGTGCCCAGGCCGGAATCGAACCGCCAATGGGTTGCAATAAACCCTACCTGTAAATAGTCTCAGTATAAAATTAATTTAAACGGGTACTAATTTTGTATATAGTTAGGTTAAGGTAATTAGGTGCGCCGTGACAACTTTACTGGTCCACCGTCTTTAATGACGTTAGTCACTATACATTTCTAGTCACTCACTGGTCACATAATCGGTCACTAAGCTCGACACGACTAACGTCACGACACGGTTAACTTCATTACATTACATCGGTGTTTCTATGCGATTTAGTTACGCGTTTTTTTTGTTCATTACCATCACCACTTTATTTACCGTTTTATAAAAGTAAACGAGACTATTATGCCAGAATAGCAGACAAACATGCGTCTGCTACAAGATAATCGAAAATGACTCCACTGTTTATACGCAGTTCGTCAATAATTTGGGAATGGTAATGACTTGATTGTTGCGACTGGATAATCGCATAGAACTACCCACATGACGCGTATTCATTACGACATGGCTAACGTCACTACGCTACTTGGCGCGTATTTGTCACGACATGACTAACGTCATTACACTACCTGACACATATTCGTCATGACATGACTAACGTCACTAAACTACCAGGGTGCTTCGACAAGTTGCCCATCGCTAACGCTTGATCTTCAATCGTAAACGAAAGGCCACTTGTCTTTGTCGCACTAGTATGAAAGAGTGACAGAAAGGGAAAACTACGATACGCCACTAAGCGTTAGCGCATGGCAATTTGGCTAAGCATCCTAATACATATTTATCACAACTTTACGTCACAACCGTCAATGCTAAGTCATATGCGGTATCGTGGAATTCGCATGTCACTTCATATACGAGAAATAACGATAAACAGAAATACGTAGGTATATGCAGTTTTGTTCTGGTCACATACCAGAGTGCCTGCTGCGAACTTCGAAAATCGTGAATTCTGAGCATCTATCTCTGTCACCTCAACGAAGGCATCATTGATATGACAAAGACAGATGCTAGAAATTTAGGATTATCGAAATTCGCGACGGGCAATCAGAGTATATTGCGTGTATTGTTTCCAGTGTGAAAATCCAGACCCAGATTAATAATCTCACACGTCAAAGTCACATCAAATGGCCTACCGCAAGATTGACGTGTTGCCTCCTTGTCACACTTACGTATGATTTTACAAGTGCGAGAGAGGTGACACTGCAGTTCGTGGTTCACGTTAGCTCAAGTCTTATTCGGTTCATGTTTCAGTGACGTCACAACACTAGTCATGACCAGGGCCCGTAACTTTCATGCCGATGACATCAATTTGACGTCACGCTCCATTTAGGGTGATCCAAAATAGTTTTATTGTTAAATATTAATCATTAGTCATCAATCATTTTAATCATGTACAAATAGCTTCAAAAGTAGTATATTTTACTCGTGAAATAAATAATATCTACTTGATACGTGAAACATAAGTAAAATTATTTGATTTGTGTTTATACATACATTTTATTTAATGATATTGTTAGCACATTTCAATATTTACGTAGAAAACGGAATTCCTCTTTAACGTAAAGCACGTATCAAGTAGGTATTATTTATTTCACGTGTAAATAGACTACTTTTGAAGTTATTTGTACATGATTAAAATGATTGACGACTAATGATTAATATTTTACAATAAAACTATTTCGGATCACCCTAAATGGAGCGTGACGTCAAATTGATGTCATCGGCATGAAAGTTACGGGCCCTGGTCATGACAGACATTCCTATTGAGATCGCCGGAAAAAACCATGAGGTTTCTTCAAATTGTAACCGACTCTTATTAATTTGTATTTCTTCTAAAAACCCTGTCGTATTAAGGAGTGAACTTAATTCCACATGCTTAACATTTTAGTTTACGCTTTACAGATATAAATCTCTTACTTATCTTTGTGCTGCATTTAAATTCCCTGTCGTGCGTAAAATGCACATTAAATAGCTCGTAACGTCTGAAACAGTCTTAAATTAACCCCCTAATTCATAATCGTCTCCTAACTTAACAAGCCGCCAAGTATTGTTTGCCCCATTCGCTCTTATACACATACCGGTAAGACCGAAAGAGACAAACAATACTTAGCGGCTTGCTAAGTTAGCAGACGTTCATCAATAAGGGGATTAGACATTACATATTCAAGCGTCACTTAAACGCCCAAGCATACTCTTGACCATCATTAAACCACCGCAATAAAATCATTACCTTTTTTCATATCTCAAACGTCATTCATCCTTACACTGCCCAATCAAAGAATACCGTGAACACGTAAATTTTAAGCATCTCTTTTACTTTAATGACGCGTTCGATGAAGTAACAGAGATATGCTCAAAATTAATCGTTTTTCAAGTTCACGGTAAGTTACGTCAAAGACACAACGTCACTCGTCACAACTCGTCACGACAAGGCAAGACATGTCACGACATGTCGCGACAAGTCACGACATGTCACGACAGCCCCCCGGCGCACCGCGCATCGCCCCTCTAGTTAGAAGCAATAAAGGTGGACCAATCAAGTTTGCCTGATGGAAGGTCAACGAATAAATCTGTTCATGTAACATTGTTGTTTTATTTCGTTCTTTCAAACTATTTTCGTCAGAACAATGTAAAAGATCGTTCATTTATAATTTAGTTTTCGTTATGTAGTCAACATTTTCTACCAAGGTAAAGTCCATTTCAAATACGAAGGCCCGATTCCACTTGACAAAGTGTCAGGCGTCAACAATAGGATCAGTGATAGCAAAAGATACCCTGGCCAGACCCTTTTGTGGCGTGATATTTTTTGCATAAATCGGTGTACGACACGTGCCAATTTGTAGTGGACCAATTAAATGACAAAAGTTTCAAGTGGCATCGGGCCTTCGTATTTGAAATGGACTATACCTATGTCATTAACTGAGAACTATTACTTTTCGGAGGAGGAAAAGCAGTCCATCATTTTAAAACAAGTAGGTAACCTACACCAAATGAATAGGTAAACCATATTTTTATTTTGCCTATGCACTTATCCATCTAATAGTAACTAAACTCCATTTTGTAAGCGTTCTCGTGTTCCATCCAAATAGACACTCAACCGAACAAAAATACGCAAATAAACGTGTAGGTACATACCTACTTACTAATACATTTCAGTTTTAGTGTCGTTTTTATTATAGCGCCATCTGTGGAAGAGTAGCGGAAACCACCAAACGTTCTGAAGCAGTTTTGTGTTTTGATGTCAACACGGAAGCCTAGATGTCGTAAGACAAAATATTAGTTTTTAGCTAAACTGGGGTATCCGAAATAAGACAGGTAACTAATAAAAGCGAAAATATTTCAGGATACATTTGGTTTCGTAGTAGTACCTATAGCAACATAATATTATAGCACCGTAGAACTAAAAGTTAAGTATCCTAATTCGTACAGGATACAGGAATAGAGTACAATTTTAGTAGAGTTTTTAATTAGTTGTTTTAATTTTTCTACGTATTTGAAACACGTTTTGTTTTACCAGAATGTTTGTCTTAACTAACTTGACTTATAAGAGTAGAAAAGGGAAAAGGAAAAAAAATCTTGAATTTATACTTTCGTGAGACATAATAACTATATATATAACTAACCGGTTAAACTCACGTGTATATGTAACTAAATATTTTACGACACCCTTACTTACTTACTTACTCACTGGCGCACCGACCCAAAGCGAGTCCTGGCCTCCGACACGAGTTGTCGCTCCCGGTCCCGATCTTGCGCTGCTTCCCTCCAATCTGTTTCCGTCAGCTCGCGCAAGTCCAACTCGACGACGTCGCTCCACCGGTACCTGGGACGCCCGACAGGTCTTCGCCCTAGTGGACGACCCAAGTATGCGCGTTTAGCACCCCGATCCTCCTCCATCCTTATGACGTGACCCAGCCAGCGGAGACGATGGGCTTTGGTTTGGCCAATTATATCGGGCTGGGGTATAAGATCTCTGATCTCGGCGTTTTTCCGGATTCTGAAGCTTCCGTCCTCTCTTCTCACCGGGCCCAAAATCTTGCGAAGGACCTTCCGCTCCGCCACTTGTATTTTGTGTTCTTCTTTAAGTGTTAGTGTCCAAGTCTCGCATCCATACATAAGTATCGGCCTTATGACTGTCTTGTAAATGCGTAGCTTGGTATTTCGGCTTAGGATCTTGGACACTAACACCTTATGGAGGGCGGCACTGCACCGCAGCGTATTTTGGACGCGGATGTCTATCTCCTCATCTCGAGAGCCGGTGTTTGTGATGACGCAGCCCAAGTATTTAAATTTGGCCACCCCTTTGTACACGATACCTTGTAAACAACCCCCCCCCCTCTAATTTTAAATAAAACTAAATTTTAAATATACTTTTTTTTATTAACAACAAAGTTTATACAGTTAAATATAACATTTAAAACTTAGAGATAAATTGTAACTTTATACTAAATTGAAGAACTTGATTATTAATTGAAGGACTTGATAATAAATTGGCCAGTGATCGTCTAGTCTAGGGTAGGACACCTATGTTGTGAACCGTATAGTAACAGAGATTCTTTAATGTGAAACAAGCTAAACCTTTGGACACAAAACAAATAGATATTTGGACATGTAATAATAAAGAGAGATGACTATTTATTTAAAGGAAAACGTGACATTGTTATTATTGATTTTGAGGGATTATTAAGATAGATAGTTTTAACATTATTAAACACTGAAATTTAAGTTTATTGGTTGAACGATAAGTAATGTAGATAATAAAATATATAATGTGAAGAATGAAACATTAAAAATAAAATTCCTCAGAGAGGAATATCCCCGACCATCTAAGTGACCTCTGTCAATTGACTGGAACTTCTAACAAATTTAGTACTTTTAACCCTAACACATCTACTAGCTAAATTAACAGTTCCAGCAATTTTGGGTGGGGTAAAGAGGCAACGCTAAACCAACCAGTGTAGAGTTAACTCTGTCAGTTGGGCTTCCTCACTACTCCTAGCTAAACTTTACAGTGCTTCGGAACCTAACTGCAATGCAAACAAAGGGAAAAGATGAAAAGAAGCACCAAGTATTCATACGCGTATCATTATATTGCAGTATAACCCCAAACTAAGCCTAGCTACAGCTAATACTCAAATTATCCAGGGTTAAAGAGTGAAAAGCAAGCACTTTTGTTAATAATAATGTTGATCGATACATTCGTTCTCTGAATGATCAACCAAGATGAGCGTTCCTTCTGCTCTATAGGACCCAATGCACTGCTTCGCCTCGCAAATGGACCTTATACAGTCTGCCCAAAACTCTTTGGATCAGTCTGTAGCTACTGGACTCAACTTGACAGAATCATTGTTACTTTTATATTATACTGAACACCTTTAATAGTAGACAGTGCATAGCTTGACGCCCCCCACACTAGAGAATTAGAGAACCTAGAAAACCAAAACAATCTAACTAACAACAGCCCAGAATCGAATTATATTAATAGGCTTTGTTAGAGAATATAGATTTTAAAGTTACTTTAGAATGAATGTTATAATTACCCTTCCCCAAATGAATGACTGACTCTACTGACTGATGTTGGGAAGAAACTAGGTTGACTCACCATAATTTCCAGTAAAAATAAGGATTATTAATAGGTACACACAGAATACTTGACATAACATAATTTGGGCAGAGCTTCGCCCTCCAGGGATTCCTTCACTGAAAAGACAGGGTCTTTACCCTTTCGCGGTCAAAACGCAAGAACCAAAAGCCAAAAGACCTTTAACAGTAAAACTTAAAACGCAAGAACCCTTTCTATGGGAAGCCCCAGCCTTATATACAGAAATTTCATGACAAAATATGTCGAAAATGCTTTCATAAATTTTGAATATTTGAATTTGATAAATAAAAATATGTGAAACCAGACATTTATATGAAAAGCCCGTATAAAACTGAATACAACAATTTACAACAAAGATAAATTGTTGATAATTATCATAATAAATTTATTTAATATTTTGTGAAATAATAAAATATAATAATAAATAAAATAAAAATGTGCATCGGATTTATCGCAAGGAAATGTCGTAAAAGGTGAGATACGGCTTTAACAACAAATGACGTTGCCATTTGTCATTAATGTCATATGTAATCAACAAACATTAATATTTCATAACAAAATATTACTGTTTGTTTTATATTACCAATTTCTATTGAGACGATAGAACAAACGATATTTATTCCAGGATTCTGAAAATACATAATCATAAAATGTATTTATTACACATCAAAGTGTCGTCAGAATGCAATTGTTATAAATTATGGATGAATAACAAATCTAACTACAAATGTAAGTGATTTTACTGTTCAAACATGAACATGGAACAGTCACAACCTCCAGCATGAAGGTCCTCCCTTTTGACGCGTGCGTTATTGTAGCGTTTCATGTGGAGGTATTCTGACTTCTCATGGCTAATACTTAGGCCCACCTTCTTCGCTTCAGCTTCCAAAACAACTGCAAACAACGAAACTTCTTCTCTGGTTTCTCCCAGCAATGCTAGATCGTCGGCATACCCAATTACCTTATGAACTCCATTCAAGTGCAGCCCGGTATCTAGCGTAAGCACTTTCCTTAGGGCATACTCCAGCACCAAATTAAAAAGCATAGGCGAAAGGGCATCGCCCTGCTTCAGGCCCGTGAGAACAGTAAAGTCATCCGAAAGCTCGTTATCGACTCTTACTCTCATTCTGCTCTCTTCGGTGGCCACTACGATCATGTCGACAAGTTTCTTAGGGACATTGTAATTCCTTAATATCGCATATAAGGTGCACCGGTCAATACTGTCGTAGGCTTTTTTGAAGTCAACAAACAGGACGTGAATGCTCTGAGCGTATTCCCATCTTTTCTCCATTAACTGTTCCAGACGGAAGATCTGATCTATAGTACTGCGATTACGACGGAACCCACACTGATAATCACCTAGGATTTGTTCCGCGTACAGTTCCAGTCGCTTAAGCAGCACATGTGAAAAGACCTTGTACGCAGTAGGTAGCAGAGCAATTCCCCGATAGTTCGCACATCTCTTTTTGCAGCCTTTTTTATGGACTGGGCAGATGACACCAATGTTCCATTCTTGTGGCTGTTGCTGCGCATCCCAGACCTTCAGAAGAAGTGAGTACAGTTGCGATTGTACTTGCCCTCCGCCGTATTTCCAGATTTCGGATGATATGCCATCAATCCCTGGAGCCTTGTTGTTCTTAAGCCTCATTATCGCCTGACGAACCTCATCGAAGGACAACGGGTCTACCTCGCTCTGATTGTCACTGGCGGTGCACAAGATTGATTCCCTCGGTGGGGGGCAGTTGAGTAACTGTTGGAAGTAGTTGCGCCCCGCGTTCTTAATTTCAGCACTATCTGTTATTAGATTGCCCTCGTCGTCCTCCAAAAATTGGGTGGTGGGTCTATAGCCCTTCTTGATAGATTTCAGCTCCTGATAGAATTGCCTCGAATTGCCCGCCTTTATCAGCGTTTCTATTCCCCTGACTAGGTCATCCATATGCTGTCTTTTTGCATTTCTAATTACGTTTTTTGCTTTTAGTCTAAGTTCCTTATGTTTATTAATCCACATTTCATTCTGTTCAGCTAATATTTTATATTTTCTTTTTTCAGCTACGGCCTTCTCACAATCATTGTTCCACCATTTCCTTCCCCTTCTCATTTTCTTCCGGCCGAGGGTTTTCAATGCTACCTCTTTTACTAAATCTCTTGTCTTTGACCATGTAGCATCTATATTATCTTCTGATTCTAATTCTTGAAACCGATTACTTAACTCTATTTGAAATTGCTGTCGAATTGTGTTGTCATTTAAACTGTATATATTTATGGGCTCTACATTATTCTTAGACTGCTTTGGTAACCTGTTTAGTTTAGCTTTTACTTTGATACCAAGCATATAATGATCTGTGTCACAGTCAGCGCCTCTGTAAGATCTTACGTCTTGGATGGAACTTTTGCGCCTGTCGTCCACAAGAACGTGATAAATCTGGTTAACAATGTTCCCATCTGGGGACTTCCACGTGCCTTTGTAAATATCTTTGTGCGGGAACATTGTGCTCTTCACTACCATGGCCTTGGCTGTGGCAAAACTTACAAGCCTCAGGCCGTTGTCATTTGTAAGTTCGTGTTTGCTATACTTCCCTATTGTGGGTACAAATATATTCTCGCGTCCCACTTTCGCATTAAAGTCACCAATTACCATTTTAGTATCGTAACTGGGTAGCTGATCGTACACATTTTCTTATTGCTCGTAAAATTCATCTTTAGCATCCTCATCAGCCACTTCAGTTGGGGCGTAGGCGTTTATGATTGAGATATTGAAGAATCGGCTTTTAATGCGAAGAACACATAATCTATCGGACACTGCATCAAAACGGATCACATTTCCCACGACTTTATTAGCGATTAAAAATCCAGTTCCATTTGTGTGGTGACCCATATCACTACCGCTATAAAACAAAGTGGAGCTATTGTCGACATTGCACTCTCCTTTGCCCGGCCATCTCACTTCTTGAAGGGCTGCGACATCCACACCATACCTCTGCATCTCCTTGTTTACTTGGTACAATGTGCCGGGTCTGTATAGAGAGCGCACATTCCATGAGGCCAATCGGAGGTCCGTTGTTCGTCGCCGTATGTCGTTGGTATTGGGATCGGATCGGTTCATTATTCTTGTTTTTATTTTTACGACACCCACGACGACATAATAGATTTATAAACACATGTAGTTATTTAAATACATAGAAAACAATAATGACCAAGAAATAAATATTAGTGATACGGCCACTAGTAAAAAAACTGTTTATTTCAAGGTAAGCTAGGTTATGTACCTACAAATCTACATTATATTAAAAAGTCTTAACCTATAATCCAAATTATTTAAATGTGTTTTTTAAGTTAAGGAGTCTTCTAATAAATTTTACTAAAATACAGATTTAAATTCGACATGCACAATGCGTTACACAAAGTACTAAGATACTGATTAATAATTTCATTTATTCTTACGTGAAGCAAATAAATGCCTTCGTCGGGTTTCGAACCCGGAGCCTCCAGCTTCGTAGCCAGGGTCATAACGGACTGATCTACAGAAGCCGTCATTCTTGTTTGTGTAGTCACGCGATAGCATTTATTACTTTTATTTTTATTCATTTACAGGCTAATTAAAACACGGCTTCCTAAGTTTTATCACAACTGGCTCCTGGCCAACTGTACCGCTTGACTGATTAATGGCCTCGTTACTGAGGCTGACTGTACAGGATTTAAATTAAATTCTAGTCTATTTTGTTTCGTTATCCTTGGCATGGATTAAATAGTTAATTGGTGACAAAATTCGTAGCCGTATTTTCATCATTATCGTCATCATCAGCCTATGTTAGTCCACTGCTGGACGTAGGCCTCTCCTATTAACTATGTGTATAGACGCATTAGGAGGTAAATGCCCATAATCGCCACGCTGGGCAAGCGGATTGACGATCACAGTAATGTGTCCACTATGATGACGCTGCTGCCCATCATCAATCTTGTAGAATGGTCAGCGAGACTTCAATCCCTTAGTCGATTCTTACGACACCCGCAGGAGGAGTTGAGGTGGTGACAAATGTATTCTTACTGCCGTCACCACACGGCAAGCCGTATTTTATTGTGTTTTAAATAGTGTTGAGCCGGAAATACGTAAGTATAGACACGTATAAGTATACTAGAAACTCACGGCATATTTTGGTTTAGAGTTTACGTGCTGTTTTTTTTATTCGGATAGTATGTACAATTGTACATGTAAAGTCACGTCAAAAAGCAATACCTATCAAACGTTTTTTTATTCAAGTAAGTCTAGTAATAAGCATATTTGAATCGTCGTGAAGGACCCTCTTAATGGATCGAAAAATGTCAATCATCGACTTAAATACGTGTGTAACCCGGTTCGATAATTATATTAATATGTTTATTTTTGTCCTTGCTACTATGTCTGACGATCCAAATATGCTTATTCTCACGTTAGTTATAATTCTAAAATTGACAAAATGAAACTACTACCGGTTCTCACCCTACACCACTGACTTGAGAAGAACCAGTAAGAAACTCCGTGGAACTTATTTTTTCAAAACAGTAGGTATAATAATAATACATCTTATTAAAGTAACACGCATTAAATAAGTTATTACATTAGAAAAAATCTTTACCTATACAAATTCGCAATATTACATCTTAGGGTATTTGACAATTTATGAAAAAATAATTGCGAAACGTGAAACGGACTATAAAACTGCCCTGCTAAGCATAATAACGATATCTAAAAATAAAATTTAACGCAAACATGCACCTCTATAGCTGACGATTCCATTTCCAAATGCCTCTATTTTTGAGATATCGCTATTTCGCTTAGCAGGGCAGAAAATATCCTTAAATATCAACAAGTCTTCAAATAGATATTCAATTTTGTTTGACATTGCCACAAAGAACTTAAACGGGTAGTTTAATATCGACTAGTATAGTACTGATTTTTTTGACGTTTCAATATACCACCCTGTTTTATTACATTCTCAACAATTCTGCCACCAGCTAAACTTGTTAAAAATATACATTTAACTTTTCACTTCGCACGTAACTTATTTTTCAAAGGGCTTGAACGAAGTTACATTATGAGGCTAACGCCATCTGTGGGCGAGCGGCGTAATTTCCTGTCTGTTGGAAAAGTTTAAAACGGATACAGACTATTAGCGATGTAACGAATACTCGCATTCGCATTCGCGAATATTCGCACGTTTTAAAATATTCGCATTCGCAAAAAAATTACGCGAATATTGCGAATATTTTTTCTAATTATTTCATTCACTTAAGGCAGGAAGTACTACATTCTAAGTTTACCTTAATTGCGAACTTGCGAAAACGGTGCCACCTAGTAGCTTTGGAGTCAAATTAATCGCTTAGTATTGAATTTACTTCTGAATATTGAGTATTCAATATAATAGGTATTTCTGGTAAAATGTCCCTAAATATCACTGCTAAATACTTGTTTAACCAAAGATATTGACGCAAAAGGACCTATTCTTTGCGTTTCAATGCATCTGTGCAATATTTTTGGATTTTGAAGGAATGTTTATTATTACTCGTATTTTCAACTTTATTGCACAATATTGCACATACAAAAGATAAGTATAAACGGACTTAATGCCTTTGGACATTTTTCTACCAGCATTATCTAATGTTTGTGTATAATGTACTTACGTATAATACTCAATATTCGCATTCGCATTCGCGAATATTCCAAAACCGATATTCGTTACATCGCTAATACAGATCTAAGTTATGTACGCCCGAACATTGAACATTGTGCAAAAAGTTGTTCGAATATTACAATTAAGACGATACCTATCTGCGTTCCCCAAGACAGAATATTTGAATCGTGTTTAAAAGGTCATGACAGGTACCGTGACGTTTTAAACGCGATTCATATTCTGCTTGTCAGTTTTTACATGGAACATGTCGCAAAAGGAAAAAAAGTATCTAGAATCATTTGAGATGTGGTGTTGGAGGCGAATGGAGAGGATTAGTTGGACAGAGAGAGTGACGAACGAGATGTTAGACAGGGTGAAAGAGAGGAGGCAATTGATGGACATTATAAAGAACAGAAGAGGAAGGATGTTGGGCCATCTGATACAACATGATAACCTCATAAAATTCATAGTGGAGGGAAAGATTGAAGGAAAGCGTGGAAGAGGAAGACCAAGGAGAAATTACATTGAACAAATCAAAGAGAACGTGAAAGTCACGTCATATCAAAACCTGAAAGAAATGACCTGGGATCGAGGAAAGTGGCGAGCGTACTTTGAGCTGCACTGACAAGTGCAAAGATCTTAAATAAGAGAGAGAGAGTTTTTTACAGTTTTCCTATGGATACATTGCTGGCCTACTACCGCGAAAATCGAAATTCGTAAATTTCGAGGATTTTTCTCTGTCACTCAAACGAAGGCGTCATTAAAGTGAGAGAGACAAATCATTTTTTCGCGGTAGGGCCACTGTTCAGATTATGTCCTAAATATAATCGCATTTAGTAGATCGTGGTATGGCTCTCATACTTGAAAGGAAGGCATAAGGATTGCATTAATTTATTGTGAAATCATGAATATGTGAGAACTTTTGTAGTATTTAATTTTGTTTAATACATGATGTGATCGTATAAGGTAAAGGCAGCTAACACCGCGGTAAATCAGGGATTTTCAAATGACATCGTAAAATGAAAGGTATAAATCACGGGGAATATTTTTTTTATTAAAGACCATTTATTCAACTTTCAGCATATTGTCTTTTTGGACTCATTTTCCCTTATTTAATTTAATAAAATAATTATTGAAACGAAAAGGAGCGATTCTTCTATTATCGTGGTAAAATTTCTATTACTGCGAATTTAGGTTTTATTACCGATGGTAAAAAAACCGTAACTATCTACCTACCATCGGTAGTAGGAACCTGTCTCATAACTCGTATTAGAATACCGAGTGTTAAAAGAGGTTTTGGTTCCGTATAATTGTTTTCTTCTTATAAATATTATTACCGTAAAAAAGTTCAAGTTTAATAAAAATATTTATTTTTCGTTTAAAATGCGCAGGAATAAAAACTTTACCTTGTCCCGGGTCCAAAAAATATGAATAAAATCATTTCGAACATAATCGGCCCAGCCGTTTTTGAATAACTACGGAAGTACGACACCCTACACTGAGCATGGCCGGACATGCTCTTGGCCGGATTTAAAAATTTGGAATTAATAAGGAAGGAATTAATAAACCTTACGAGTATAGTAGGCACAATAATACGCAAATACAAAGAAGTATGCCCTATATGTAGATCAAAATCTGTACGCAAGTTGTCAATTAGGTAGATACTATTTTAGAAACGTACTGAAAATCAATGTAATTATATTTCTTAATTGAAAGCAGGAAGAGATATATCTGTCGTGCCATTTAAAACCTACAATTTAATTACGTCTGCTCGTTGCCACCTACACTCATTTATTCACGACAATTATAGATCCATGCTAACAATGTCAATACGCATGTCTGTCTGTTTATTACCTCTTCGGCTTTAATCGATTTGAATGATATTTGAGACAATTTGAATTCTGGGAAAACACCGATGACGGCAGTTAGAAAGCATTTGTCACCACCCCATTATCTTCTTGTGGGTGTTGTACGAGTCGACTGACAGACTGAATTCGTGTATAAGAGCATTTTTTTTATTTGGTCCCTTTTCTTAATTTAGAATTATTGGGTAAATTTTTGGTTATCATTTTACCCAGAATCACGGGCTTTGTCGATCCCAATGGATTTTTCTTATTTTGTTACCGTTTTTCATACACTTTATATGGCGGTAACGAAGGAGGAAATCCAAAAAATACATGGAAATTTAGGGGTATTGTTTCCTGTTGGGATCGAAAGAGCTCGTCATTTTGAGTAGAAATAAGTCAAAATGTACGCTTAAATTCAAAATTATGAAAATGGACAAAATAGAAATACTCATAAAAGATTGATGATGGGCATCAGCAGAATCATCATAATCATCATCATACAAGTCCTCATGCTGGGTATAGGCCTTTCCTATTACTTATGAGTATGGACACATTAGGAGGTAATGCCCAATATGCTCATGTAATGCCCATAATCGCCACGCTGGGCAACCGGTTGGCGATCGCAGTTGTGTGTCTGTTATGATGACGCTTCCCATCATTAATCTTTAATACTTAAAAGAGTGGTCTGCTGAATCAACTTCACAAATGGAGTATAAATTGGCTGTCGTTGTGTTTAAGTAGTCAGTTTTAACTAATTAAGTAGTTGGGTTTTTATTGTGTTTGTTCTTTTATAAGAGTTTTTTATACCGAAATGTATTTTTTACAAATGACTTTAAAGGAGTGGTCATAGGCCCGTTTCTCAAAAGCTTGTGACTTGTAATACAAGTGGAAGTCTCTTTTTAATATAATTAATAAGACAAGGACGTCCGCTTGTATTACAAGTTACAAGCTTTCGAGAAATAGGCCCCAGGCCTGGTGAGTGGTCATACTTCAATCTCTTAGACTCTCATGAAGAAGAGTTGGGTAAAAATATCCAAATAAAAAGAAACGGCAAAGTAAATATCACTGGCCGTGTGGTGGTGCGCAGTAAGAATACATTTGTCACCACACCAACTCCTCCTGCGGGTGTCGTAAAAGTCGACTAAGGTATTGAATTGTCACTGGCCATTATTTGATAAAAGATTGATGATGGGCAGCAGCGTCATCATAGTGGACACATTACTGCGATCGCCTATCCGCTTTTCCAGCGTGGCGATTATGGGCATTTACCTCCTAATGCGTCTATACGCATAGTTAATAGGAGAGGCCTACGTCCAGCAGTGGACTATCATAGGCTGATGACGATGATGATGAAATATCAGTAAATAAATCTATACATATTGATATAACGCGGACGAAGAAAAGAACAAAACTAGTCACACATAAATCCTTATAATAGTCCTGTTCCAGATTAAATCTAATATCAGATGCTATAAACGACATAACAAATAGAACTAGGAGCCCTATTTCAGAGCGATGGCTAAAACTTTTCTCGGCTGTGTAAAAAACAAAGCAATGCCGCTATTCTTAGAGTGATAGATATTTTGTTTGTGCGATTCTACTTACGAGGTTCTAAAAAATGTGTAAGTGAGTTATTTTTATAGAATCGATAGCCAAAAAAATACATAGTGAAGGCCTTTATAATAACAAAAATCACGATCGCGTCGATTGTGTTACAAAAGTTAGTGATGAAACTATATGGTATACTCTGTTCAACAACCTTTGGCAGGTAAAAGGCCACAAATTAAAAAAAAACACTTTGAAAAAGTTTCCGCCATGTGTCGTAATGTCATGAGAAAATTTTGTTTGCCTAAAAATAGCTATAGCCTAGTGAGACTCCCTTATAGTCTATTCTATAGGTAGTATAGGTAGTGTGATATAGTTGATTGTGGTTTGAATGTGTTGATGAAATGGAATGGTCGTTGAAAATATTTTTTGCTGTAGGTTTTAATTACCTAAATTGAATTTTAATTAAAATAAAGCAATTAAAGGTTTCTTCGCGATACTTTGTGCGTTAATTAAACGTATTTTTTTGCCGAATACATTTTTAAATGATGATTTAAAAAGCTCTCAAAAGAAAAACGCCTCGAAATTTGACAAATGCTCATCGAATATAGCTTTCATGTTTTCAGCTTTCCATACAAAAATAAATGAGAACATTGTCATTCGGAGATTAAACTCGCTTCGACTAACAATCTGATCTTCTAACCTACTGAGTATCACAGCTACGATAAATTCCATCATCCATTAAGCCCAGGCTCAAAATTTCTCAAATCGCTCGTAAAACGGAACGATATCTCTAACACTATTGTCTTCGTGATCGGACCCCATCGTCACAGCCCCTACCATTGGTTATTGTGGCTGTGAGGCGAGAAATGGGTGAGATTTGAACGGTGTATTCCTGACCATAGTGAATTAGAGTGGGATTCTAGTTCATTTCAGACCTGCAATCGTTGTCAATATACTATATTGTTACGTTCGTGGGGTGGGTTTTCTATAGAAAATGTATAAATAAGCCACTATTTAAAACTGACACTTTAATTACTAATTAAAGGAACAAACAGTAAACTAAAACACTGATCACACACTTAACACTTCGCAAACTCGCAGTTAGATCGCAGTCTTCGCTCTTAATGTTAGCTCTTCGCTGTCTCGATAGAAACTACTCCCGGCCGGGTCATGCTGTGTATTTATACCAGCCACTCAAATCTACAAAGTACGAGAAGATTCGACTCTAGAAAGTTCCCGAGTTAGGTGCGCGAACATTCTAGAGTATCGCTGTCTCTTTCTACAGGTTTCTCTTTCACACCCGTCCAGAATGTTCTCTCTATAGCTGTCTCGTTCACATCTTTCCAGAACATTCTTTCGTGCTGTCTCTATCTAATAGTGCTTTCTCTTTCACTCCTATGGGAAATTTAGCTATATACCGATTTGTACTTGAGAGGCTCAAAAGGGGTCCTGAAAACGCCTGAAAACGGGTTTTCAGGTTATTGCGCCATCGGATAGAGGGTATCCTGAAACGGCCTGAAAACATGTTTCAGGCGCCTGAAAACGACGATATCTGGGGTGAATATTTGATTTTGTAGTATGTGAAAGAGGACCTTCTGAAACGGCCTGAAAACGCATTTCAGCCTGCTGAAAACGCTTCTAACGTGTCTAAAATCATATTTGTAGTTTTTATCATGCCAACGGCGTAACACTACCCCCTCCTAAGACATGCTCGTCCCGAGCATCATTATTTCCGTGGTATTTCGCGAGCCGGTCAACGTGAACAATCTTGCATGGGCTTCGTAAATTCCTCCGTATCCGATACGTAACGTCATTGATCTTCGTAACCACTGTACGAGCTGCCATCCATGGTTTACCGTTGGATACTTTTTCCACAACTACACATCGACGCCCTCCCTGACTTGCTGTTCCTGGTAAACGCACTGGGACTCGAACCTGTGCCTTTGGTAGGAGAACAGGTCTTCTAGAGCAGTAAACATTCCCACTAATTCTTCCTTCCATTGGAACCTCATCAAATCTAGTTTTCAGGACTCCAACTTCCTTGTCAATTTTATAACCATGGCACCTCATAAAATCTAGTCCAATAATACAGTCATCAATTATGTCGGCAACAATCACTTTGTGCCGATAAATGTGCTTGCCAATTCTTAAATCCACTCCTGTCTCTCCCTTGATGGGAATATACTGGCCAGTGGCTGTAAGCAGCTGTAGATGCGTCGGCTGGACTACATGACCTCGAGTCAGGTGTTTCAGAAGCCAATGATTAATCACCGTCCGAGAAGCTCCGGTGTCGATAGTAAGGTTACATGGTATTCCACCAATTTCTCCCTTGACGACCAGACTATTCCCGTCGTTGGCTTGTGAGATAACTACTGGGACATTTCGACCTCCAGCCAGCACTCGTCCCTTAGTCCTGGCTCTTACTCGTTTCCCTGCTGCGGCTCTGGTCGTACAGAGCCCTTATTCCTGGTCACAGGGGATTCATCTCGTTCTCTCCTGCTGCTTCTTTTCGGGCAACTAGTTTGTATATGGCCAAGTTCTCCACAATGGTAACATCGTGGCCCAAATTTCCGATGAGGTGCAATGCTTCTTTTCGGGCAACTAGTTTGTATATGGCCACGTTCTCCACAATGGTAACATCGTGGCCCAAACTCCCGATGAGGTGCAATCGGCTCCCTGGCAGAAATCTCACGTAGCTTATACGATCCTGATGAATCTTGGCGTACAGCTTCAACTTCTAGGGCATGAGCTACGGCATCCTTAAGGCTTTCGTGGTGCCCTAGTCGTACTGCCGCCCTTACTTCCAAATCTCGGATCCCATCAACAAATGCCTGCACCAGCATGGTTTTTATCAAAGAGTCAGCTGAACGTTGGTATGCCTTTCTGACCAGCTTT